>QRFJ01002130.1:28201-70376 GCA_006176705.1 Cocos nucifera | reverse complement strand
CCTCTCTTCTCATCCGATGGATATTCTTATGATGGTACGGGTGCTGCGCATTCTTCAAAAGGAGTTTTGAAGATCCTCCAGATCAGATCCAGATCTAATTTTTGGAGACATGATAGAGAAGAAGAGGATCTCTAGATCCAGCCTGAGTGGATACCGGTAGAGGCCAGGCGCTTGCGTGGCTAGATCCAGAACCTTCCGCTGCATACAGGATCATCAACGGGTAATAGGATTACCCAAATCAAGGTAAATTAAATTTGATTTAATTTATTCTTATTTTATTTTATTTATTAAAATAATAAGAATTAGATCTAAAATATCAGATCTGATATAGATCAAAGAAAAAAATTTTTGAAATATATCTCTTGATCTGATCAGATCTGAACGAACCTGGACCGAAAAATCAGGATTTTCCTTCAACTGGTATCAGAGCCATGGTTCTAAAAGTGTTTAGATCTAATTTTAAATTTATTTTAATTAAAAAATAATTGATTTTCAGATGTCACATGAGATGTGATCAGATCTGAAATTAGAAAAAATTAAAATTAAATGATTTGGATCTAAGATTAGAAGATATGCATGACTAGTTCTAGAATAGAATAGTTCTATAGAATAGTCTTGCATGTTTTTGATTTAATCTGATTAAATCATATTTTAGATCTTTTATTTACTATTTTTTGATATTATAAGTATTATAATAACATCTAAAAAATAGTAAATAAAAATTATTTAATTTGAATATCATATGAGATATGATTGATGCATGTCTAGACTAGTTGTAGAATAGTTCTACATAATTATCTAGATTAGGGTTTATTTTGATAAGATCAATTTAAATCTAATTTTTAGATTATTATGAGATAATTTAGATCTGAAAATATGCATGATTTGATACATGAGATGTATGCAAAATATGCCATGATTAGATCTAATTTATATATGAGATATATGATATAGATCTAAAACTGTTTTGTAGTATTGCATGTTCCTGATTAAGGCATTCCTCTTGGCCGTCCCATGCATTCTCTGTATTGATGGCATATCAAAGAAAGGCGATCAAAAGCTAGAAGGCTGCACTGCTGCAAAGGACGACTGCTGATCTTCAAAAGGAGTTTTGAAGATCCTCCAGATCAGATCCAGATCTAATTTTTGGAGATGTGATAGAGAAGAAGAGGATCTCCAGATCCAAGCCTGAGTGGATACCGGTAGAGGCCAGGCGCTTGCGTGGCTAGATCCAGAACCTTCCGCTGCATACAGGATCATCAACGGGTAATAGGATTACCCAAATCAGGTAAATTAAATTTGATTTAATTTATTCTTATTTTATTTTATTTATTAAAATAATAAGAATCAGATCTAAAATATCTCAAGATCTGATTAGATCAAAGAGAAAAATTTTTGAAATATATCTCTTGATCTGATCAGATCTGAACGAACCTGGACCGGGAAATCAGGATTTTCCTTCAACTGGTATCAGAGCCATGGTTCTAAAAGTATTTAGATCTAATTTTAAATTTATTTTAATTAAAAAATAAGTGATTTTAGATGTCACATGAGATGTGATCAGATCTGAAATCAGAAAAAATTAAAATTAAATGATTTGGATCTAAGATTAGAAGATATGCATGACTAGTTCTAGAATAGAATAGTTCTATAGAATAGTCTTGCATGTTTTTGATTTAATCTGATTAAATCATATTTTAGATTCTTTTATTTACTATTTTTTGATATTATAAGTGTTATAATAACATCTAAAAAATAGTAAATAAAAATTATTTAATTTTAAACATCATATGAGATATGATTGATGCATGTCTAGACTAGTTGTAGAATAGTTCTACATAATTATCTAGATTAGGGTTTATTTTGATAAGATCAATTTAAATCTAATTTTTAGATTATTATGAGATAATTTAGATCTAAAAATATGCATGATTTGATACATGAGATGTATGCAAAATATGCCATGATTAGATCTAATTTGTATATGAGATATATGATATAGATCTAAAACTATTTTGTAGTATTGCATGTTCCTGATTAAGGCGTTCCTCTTGGCCGTCCGGTCATAAGAACGAAGAAGGGTTTAAAGGCCCTCTCTTCCCATTCGATGGGGTGTTCTTATGATGTGTAGGGGTGCTGCGTGTTCGTCCTTAATCAGAAACCCAAAACTTACTTTCTGCAAAACCCTAGATCCTGAAACCCTAGGATTTATTGTGCATATTTTGTTTATGAACCCTACTTAATTAAGAATTAAGTTTATGGAATATTAATTAGGTCTAAAATTGAGAATTTTCAGATCTAAGACATATTCATAATACTGGGTTCGGGCTTGGGTAGCTCAATTAGGTCTAAGCGGTTGATCAAACCGAATCAAGAGTTGGTTAGATGGGATCAACAATGCTTAAATTGACCAGCCTAATAGGATTAAGTCTGGGTCAAGATCGAGTCACGATCAAGCAAGACCTAATTAGGCTCAGAGGTTAGAGTCTGGATTGTAGGCTAACCCAATTGGTTCTGGCTCAACAATTTGGTGTCTAAGGTAAGTTTGGCACATACGACCGACTGGTTTTTAATTGGAAGCTACTCGACCTGAATGCGTTCTTGTACGAGTTAATGGCATATTCCTTCCACCGGTCTCACTTACCTGGCCATATCTGTTGACACAGTTCTGATCTGAGGTGGTCAATAATCCGAGCTAACCCATGCCACTAGGTTAGTCATAATTGTTATGACTAAGCCAAGTCTAGTTTAATGAGACCTGAATCAATTCTCCCTAAGAAAAGATTAAGTCTGAGGTCTTCCACCATTGTAGATGTGCGGGCCCTTCCCGGGGTTGATTGTTCTCGGCTGGATACAGTGGCTCAGTTGCACCGGGAAGATGCAACCATGTCTATTAGGCATTGGATGCTATGGGCTGGAGGATGAGTTGGGCTCAATATTTCGGATACGGTGAGAGACTCAATTAGGAACCCAGTCTATGCAAATGGTGGGTCTGACTTAACTAAGGAGTGGATCAATATTCCGGATACGGTGAGATTCATGAATTAGAGACCAAGTTTGGGTGCACCATGATTAGAGAATCATTGAACAAGAGTTGTTCACTCATTGGCTAACCCATCACCAATAACTGTTAGGTGAGGTGATGAGTCAGTTGGTGAGACCGCACCACCCACTAGAAATCATTAATCGTGGAGATTTTTCGCATCTCTACAGAGGGAGTGTAGGGATCCGAGAAAATAGTGGGAGCTAATTTGTTTAAAAATAAAATCCCTAAACAAATTGGTCAAGTCAAAATTACGGTATCTAACTAGAATCTTTGACTCTCTACAGGAAAATGTCTGCGTCCAACCCATTGGCACGTATCCTAGACACACATAGACTGACTGGACCCAATTATAAAGATTGGCTCAGGAACTACAAAATAGTTTTGGGTTCAGAGAAGTTAACCCATGTTTTGGACCAGGACCCTCCCACCTTACCAGCCCGTCCATCTATTGAACAGAGAGCGTCTCTGGAAAAATGGATAGACGAAGATAATAAGGCCAGATATTACATGTTGGGCTCGATGTCTGATGAGCTCCAGCGCCAACATGAAGATATCGGGACTGCTCGCCAAATGTTGGCTCACCTGCAGGAGATGTTTGGTGAACAGAGTCGCGCAGCCAAATATCAAGTCACGAAATGACTTTTTAAGGCTAAGATGCGTGATGGGCAGTCAGTCCAAGATCACTGTCTGACAATGATCAAGGACATGGAAGAGCTTGAGAAGCTCGGTGTGAAGTTGGACTTGGACCTGCAGAACGATATTATTCTGCAATCCTTGACTGATGCATATGGGCAATTCATCATGAATTACCACATGCATAAACTTCAAAATTCCTTGGCCGAATTAATGAATATGCTGGTTACCGCTGAGCTTTCTATGAAAGGTTCTAAAGGCTCAGTTCTTGCTATGGAACGGACTTCTTCCAAAAGAAAGTCTTATGGAAAGAAAAAGAAGTCTGTGAAAAAGCAAAAGGTGGAAGGATCAAAGAAGAAGAAGGCAGAAGCCGAAGAAGAAGGCCGATGGTCAAAGGAAAGTGTTTCCATTGCAACAGCGACGGCCATTGGAAGCGGAACTGCCCTACTTACCTGGCCACCCTGAAGAACAAGAAGGAAGGTCCTTCTGGAGGTATGCTCGTTATTGAGTCTAACCTTACGGTTTCTTCTGCATCCAGTTGGGTGCTTGACTCTGGTTCTAGTGCTCATCTGTGCACTTCTATGCAGGGTCTTGAGGATAGCAGGAGGCTGAGGGATGGAGACATGATCCTACGCATCGGTAATGGAGCAAGAGTTGCTGCAGTAGCCGTGGGAACATACCCTCTTCGATTACCATCTGGTTTAGACTTAGTTTTGAAAGACTGTTATTATGTGCCTGCAGCTAGCAGGAATTTGATTTCTGTTTCATGCTTAGCACAAGAAGGTTATGTGATTCACCTTCTTTAAGGACCATTGTAACATTCTTTATGAAAGAAATAAAATTGCAAATGGTTTCCTTATTAATGGTCTTTATCAGCTACATATTGATGTACCTGTTCTAACTATCGAGCAAAACGTGAATGCCAAACGACCTAGGGATAGTCCAAACGACAGATATCTATGGCACCTGAGATTAGGTCATATAGCAGAAGATAGGATCAACAAATTGGAGAAAAATGGGCTATTGAGTCCATTGACTTTCGAGTCATATCCAACTTGTGAATCTTGTCTTCAAGGCAAAATGACTAAACTCCCTTTTGTTGGACATGGGGAGAGGGCCACAGATCTCCTTGCCCTAGTACATACTGATGTGTGCGGCCCATTTGATGTGCCGGCTAGAGGCAATTTTGTCTACTTCATTACCTTTACCGATGATCTGTCTAGGTATGGGTATGTGTATCTTATGAGACACAAGTCTGAAGCTTTTGAAAAGTTCAAAGAATTCAGACATGAAGTAGAAAAACAAACTGGAAAAACCCATTAAGGTTCTTCGATCAGATCGAGGAGGTGAATACCTTAGCCGGGAATTCCTAGACTATCTTCAAGGAAAATGGCATAGTCTCTCAATGGACTCCACCAGGAACACCTCAACTCAACGGGGTTTCAGAATGGAGAAATCGGACTCTATTGGATATGGTTCGATCCATGATGAGCTTCACAGACCTCCCTGATTTTCTTTGGGGACACTCATTGTTAACTTCAATTTATCTACTGAATAGGGTTCCCTCTAAAACCGTTCCTACCACACCGTATGAGATATGGCACGGTAAGAAACCAAGTCTGAGTCATCTCAGAATTTGGGGTTGTCCGGCTCATGTCAAAAGACAACAAGCGGACAAGTTAGAGTTTAGGTCCTTTAGAGCTCGATTCATAGGATATCCTAAAGAGTCATTAGGATACTATTTCTACATTCCAGAAGACCACAATGTGATTGTGAGTCGACATGCCATCTTTCTTGAAAAATAGTTTATTCAAGATAGCGGCATTGGAAAGCAGATTAAGCTTGATGAGAAAGTCTCACAAGTACAACGAGCTAAGGACCAATTGGAACCAAATCAGGTTGAGCCAATAAGAACACTACCTCCTCCACCTCGTAGATCGGAAAGAGTTTTCCCATCCCCCTGAAAGATACTTAGGTATTATTTCAGAGGAAGTAGAGGAAATGTTCCTCGTAGGTAATGGTGCTCATGGTGATGATCCCAAAACCTACAACGAGGCGATATCAGATATCGACTCCGAGAAATGGCTAGAGGCAATGCAGTCAGAAATTGACTCGATGCACTCAAACCAAGTCTGGACCTTGGTAGATCCACCAGAAGGTATAGTACCTATTGGGTGTAAATGGATCTTCAAGAGAAAGATTGGTGCAGATGGGAATGTGGAGACATTCAAGGCTAGACTAGTGGCAAAAGGTTATAGTCAACGCGAAGGCATTGACTATCAGGATACCTTTTCCCCAGTGGCTATGCTAAAATCCATCCGCACATTGCTTGCCGTTGCAGCCTATTTCGATTATGAAATATGGCAAATGGACGTGAAAACGGCATTCTTAAATGGATATCTTGAGGAAGATATCTATATGGAACAGCCGCTAGGTTTCACATCCAGTGATACTGATCACAAGGTTTGCAAGCTGCAAAGGTCCATATATGGACTTAAGCAAGCATCTCGGAGCTGGAACACTCATTTCAATGATGTGATCAAAAAGTTTGGTTTCATCAAAAATGAAGAGGAACCATGTGTTTTCAAAAAGGTCAGTGGGAGCGCTGTTGTCTTCCTCGTATTGTACGTGGATGACATCCTCCTTATTGGGAATGATATTCCCATGATGATAACAGTCAAATTATGGTTGTCCAAGGAATTCTCCATGAAAGACCTAGGTGAAGCATCCTTTATTCTAGGAATTAAGGTCTATAGGGATAGACCGAATAGGATGCTAGGACTTTCACAGAAGATGTACATAGAGAAAGTACTAAAGAGGTTTAGTATGGAAAACTCTAAGAGGGGATTAATACCCTTCAGACATGGTATTCATCTTTCCAAGAAGATGTGCCCTAGCACACCTGAGGAAATAGAACGCATGAGCAAGATCCCTTATGCTTCTGCAATAGGGAGCCTCATGTATGCCATGCTATGTACACGACCTGATATAGCCCATGCTGTGAGTGTCACAAGCAGATATCAGTCAAATCCAGGTGAAGAACACTGGACTTCTGTGAAATGTATCCTTAAGTACTTGAGAAGAACTAAGGATATGATGTTGGTCTTTGGTAATGGAGAACTCCAAGTCCAGGGATACACAGACTCGGATTTCATGTCCGATATAGATGATCGAAAGTCGACATCTGGGAGTCTGTTTGTGTGCAATGGTGGTGCTGTCAAGAAGCTGAGTAATGCCAAGAGTTCCAAGCAATGGTGATACCACCTCATCCGCGATTACCTCGAGAAGGGTTACGTCGAGGTCAAGAGAGTCAACTCCACAGATAATGTGGCAGACCCACTTACAAAGCCGTTGGGCCAGCAGAAGATCGAAGCCCACCTTGAGAAGATGGGACTTAGACTTGTAGCCAATTGGCTTTAGGACAAGTGGGAGATTGTTAGATATATGTGCCCTAGAAGCCAGAATTGGCTGACACTTGTAATACACTTCTAGGGGCAAAATTATAATTTTGACTAATAATCAATAAAATGGGTTATTTTCTATCACATATGTGTATTTAGTGTCTGTGATACATCCTTTGAGTTAATGGTAATGATAATTCATATTTTCAAGAGTTGAAAATTTAAGACATGAATAATCATTATTAACTCATAAAATGCTCCCGACCATAGGATCATCACGAGGATGGTGATTGATCCGGAAGGTTGGTGTACAATCGCTTCTCTTTAGTAGATGAGTCTTGAGTCTACGGTGTGGAGACACCGGAGCGAGAGTACAGGTACTCGTTAGAGAACGAGGGCACTGAGCGTGACCACCTCGAGTAGTCATTAGGGAGTCTACCTTCTCGTCAATGACTGACTCGATGCTGCAGTAGTGTGTCTGGTTCTTTGACCTGAGGTGCATCGGCAGTTCACCTTGAGGGTGTTATAGTTTGACTACACCATTACTCGGTCTCCTAGCCATATGGAACCCTGAGGTGTATGTTGGCTATAGCATGTTCATTGTAGGAACTGGATGGCATCAAGATGGAATCTATCTACCTCGGTGGTAGAGGAGCAGCCCTATGATGATCATGAGAATCAAGTCCAGAAGTCCATGGCCATGGCAGAGTGAAATAATAGAAAGAGTTTCTATTTAGATTTTCACATTGGACTCGAATCGAATGATTACATCATATGACAGAGACTAGGGTTTGACGAGTTCACCTTAACCCTAATCTGATCGGGGCTCAAGATAGAAGAACTTAATCACACAGGTAGCTGCACCAAGAGGTTCGCATTCAGCTCTGATGGGTTGCCACCATATACTGCTAGGTGTCACTGGTGGATTTTGGGAGCAATTAGAATGATTTAGATGATCGATCATTCTAGCTGTTCGAATCAGAAGAGTTCTGATCCATCGAAAGGAGTTTCGATGATGTCGATGATAGAGATCATGACATATCCCATTACCATACAGAACTGAACCTAACTGGGTCACACAAACAAGGGTTTGAATCTGGTGATCATCAATTGAACTGATCTAGTTCAATTGATCTGAATGAGATTCAATTAGGTTCAAGGAAAATCGTGCTAGCACTCGATTGAACCTAACGTTCTTCTTTTACTATCATAAATAAGTTGTCCTGACTGAGCCAAAGGAGTTTGTGCTCAATCAGAGGCCTTCATATGGTCTGACTGGAGGTTGTCCAAGTCAGAAAAGGTTGTCTTATTTTGTAAGACATTACCTGCCATTTTTGGTCACCTGCCATTTCTTGTTCTTTGACTTTGGTCAAAAGTCTACCTTTGACTGGTCAAACGTTGACCATTGACACTTTGACTTTTGACCACATGTCATGCACCTATTGGAGAGCTGGTGGGGGCCTGTCCCCCTGCCAGAACCTGGCAAGGAGGAGGGCGCACGCCACCCTAGGCGTGTGCCCAAGTTGGAGGCGCCTAGGAGTCCTTGTTGGACAAGGACTCCACCTCCCTTTTGGATTCCAATTAGAGTTCTTCTAAGAACCAAGTTTGACTGGTCTTAGGTGCCCTCTAAGGAGGAATCCAGGGGACTCTATTCCCACCAATCAGATTTAGATCTGATTTCACAAAGGGTTGTGATTGGTTGGGAAGAAGAGGAGTTGGATCACAGGTAGTCTATAAATAAGACCCTGCGCCCAACTCAAAGATTGATTGAGATAAGAGTTTCCATATGCCCAAAGGCCTTTTCTCCTCTCCTCCTCCATGCCAAAGCTTCTTCTCCCTCTCCTCTCCATGTCCAAAATAGTTTTGGAGCTTGGTTGGTGCGATCCAGATCAAAGAAAGGCGATCAAAAGCAAGAAGGCTGCACTGCTGCAAAGGACGACTGCTGATCTTCAAAAGGAGTTTTGAAGATCCTCCAGATCAGATCCAGATCTAATTTTTGGAGATGTGATAGAGAAGAAGAGGATCTCCAGATCCAGCCTGAGTGGATACCGGTAGAGGCCAGGCGCTTGCGTGGCTAGATCCAGAACCTTCCGCTGCATACAGGATCATCAACGGGTAATTGGATTACCCAAATCAGGTAAATTAAATTTGATTTAATTTATCCTTATTTTGTTTTATTTATTAAAATAATAAGAATTAGATTTAAAACATCCCAGTTTTGATACAGATCAAAGAAAAAAAATTTTAAAATATATCCCTTGATCCGATCAGATCTGAACGAACCTGGACCGGGAAATCAGGATTTTTCTTCAAGAGCATCTAGGTTCTTTTATAACATGTTCATATGTGCTTGAAGATAAATCTAAAAATTAAAATTAGTTAAAGATTGCACATACTGCCATAAGATTGTCCTATTGTAAGGTTAATCTCTTACAATGGAAAGGTTATCCTAGTATGTGCTGATCTAAATGTGAATCATGAACTAGTTAGATTAGATCTAAAAGATTTATGATTTAGTTTTTTGATTTTAAATCTAAAATTAAATAGATATTATATCTATTTTAGATTCTTTAGATTAGATCTAAATAATATTGGGTTGCAAATACTGCTATAACGTTATCCTGTTATAAAATTTATCCCTTACAGTGGAAATATTGTCCTAGTATATGCTGATCCGAATAACCTAAATCATAAATATGTTAGATGAGATCTAAAATGATGTATAATTTATTTTTAGATTTAAAATCTAATTTTAAATGGTTTATGATCCAATCCATATGATGTGTTTTAGGTTTAGATCTAGATCCTATTATTACATATGTCGATATGTATCTTTTGTTTTGAATCTAGAATGTATGTGATATATTTATTTTGTAGAATTTAAATTAAGAACTTACTTTCTGCAAATCCAAGATTTAAAATTCCAGGATATGATCAAAATATTAAAATAAATCAGATCTAAAATCATATATTGAATATGATTCAATGTAAAATATTTACAATTTAAAAATATTTTAAATGATCAAATCAAAAATTAGTTCTGAGATTTCATAAATCTAAACCCATAAGCTTTAAACTTAACTAAGAATTAAGTGATTGTTTAGGATTTAGGTTTGTGATTTAAAGATCCTAAGATAATTTCATAAAACATAGGTTAATGTTTAATGGGTTAGCTTTAATCAGGTCCTTAACTAGGTTAGACCTAGGGTTAGATTAAATGTGGACTTAGTTAAGAAATTGATCAAACCTAATTAATAGTTAATTAAAATTACATCATTTCTATAGATCACTTCAATAGTTGTAGTTGATCAAAGTCCATACATCTAACAAATGGATATTGATCATGGCTCAGTGGTCGAGCCCGAGTCTTTAGGTAAATCAAATAAAAACTGATAAATCGATTGATGTCTAAGGTAAGTCTGGCATCCCAGACCGATGGTTTCTAATAAGTAGTCATTTTTGATAGTGTCTAAGGCAAGCCTTGGTAGATCCTTCCATCGATCTCACTTACCTGACCAATGTGGTTAATTAGGTTTTGATTAGGTTGCTCATTGATTCGAACTAACCCATGTCACATAGAAAATCAATGAGATTGATTTTATTCAGTGAGACTGATCTAGGTGCTTATGGACTAAAATTGATCCTAGTCCTTATCGATGACTTGAGAAGTCAGTGGGAGGACTTGACTTGGTGAAGTCAATGAGAGCAAATTAGTCCATGTTCTTTCTATCGTTAAATCACTAATAATTTAAATTTTCTAAAATTATTAGATCCATAAAATGATAAAGTTATGGAGATAATTGAGTCATAGCCTTCTATTAAGTTGGATGATAAGGGGTTCATTAACTCAATAATCATTGGAGGCCCAAAGGTCTAGTGCTTATTGACTAATAGAATTATCATTCATAATATGATAATTTGGAAGTATTTTTCTAATGGTGGTAAGGTTGGCCAACCAAAGTTGGGCCTAATCATTCATTGATTAGATGTACCATGTATAGTCACGTTAATGGTTGGACCTAATTGGATCCTTAAAGTGGAGGCCAAAGCCTACTGATTAGGTTTCTGGGGCAAAATTAAATTACTAAAAATTATTTAAAGAAATAATTGATTATGAACCTATCCTTAGATGTGAAGGTTCTTGATCTATGATTTTACAGGTAGATCTTAAAACCTTTTCAAGATCTTGTAGTGGAAGACATAAATAAATCAAATATTTATTTAAATAAATATGTAAACACCTAGATCTCAAAACTATTATGTGATAAAAACATGATATTAAATTAGAAATTAAAATCAAACAAGAAAGAAAAGGTTGATCAAATCAACCTAGATCTACACTACATCAAATGTAGGTATGAAGTTTATAGATTATATCTATTATCTGAGCAAGTTAGACATTCTATCTTGCTGATATAGGCTTGAGGATGAAGTCATGAGCCGCACATGCATCCAGCCTCTAGGAGTTATCCACACGAGCCTACGATCTCTGATCTAAAGTTCAATGCAGAAAATCAGCACAGCATGCTAGTATGTGTTGATCCTTCTTCGACGATCGATCCGATGCTTTCTTCTTTGAAATTTAGACTCTTCAAAATATAAGAAGGAAGATAAAAGTTTACTGATCTGAGACTCTCAAAAAAAACTCAAGAAAAAAAAAGAGGAGAGATTGAAAATTAAACTGCCCTAGAAGAAGACCCTCTTCTTCTTTTCTTTTCTCTCACCTAGACACCTAGTTTGGTGCCTATGGAACCCCCATGCCCAAGGATCCTCCTCTAATTTTTGCACACCCCAAACGTCTCCCAAGGCTCCATATTCCATGAAAAAATTAGAACAAAATTCATACAATAAATAGAGAAAAAGAAGAGTCCAAGTTAGATCAAAATCCTAGACTAGGAATATCCAAACATGGAAAGTTGTTGGGGTGCCCAACTCTTGGGCCCCTCCTCCATAATTATTTGTTAGATATCTATGCCCTAGAAGCTAGAATTGTCTGACACTTGTAATACACTTCTAGGGGTAAAATTGTAATTTTGACTATAAATAATAAAATGGATTATTTTCTATCACATAATAAAATGGGTATTTAGTGTCTGTGATACATCCTTTGAGTTAATGGTAATGATAATTCATATTTTCAAGAGTTGAAAATTTAAGACATGAATAATCATAAAATGCTCCCGACCATAGGATCATCATGAGGATGGTGATTGATTTGGAAGGTTAGTGTACAATCACTTCTTTTAGTAGATGAGTCTTGAGTCTACGGTGTGGAGACACCGGAGTGAGAGTACAGGCACTCATTAGAGAACGAGGGCACTGAGCGTGACCACCTCGAGTAGTCATTAGGAAGTCTACCTTCTCGTCATCGATGACTGACTCGATGCTGCAGTAGTGTGTCTGGTTCTTTGACCTGAGGTGCATCGACAGTTCACCTTGAGGGTGTTATAGTTTGACTACACCATTACTCGGTCTCCTAGCCATTTGGAACCCTAAGGTGTATGTTGGCTATAGCATGTTCATTGTAGGAACTGGATTGCATCAAGATGGAATCTATCTACCTCGGTGGATGAGGAGCAGCCCTATGATGATCATGAGAATCAAGTCCATGAAGCCCATGGCCATGGCAGAGTGAAATAATAGAAAGAGTTTCTATTTAGATTTTCACATTCGGACTCGAATCGAATGATTACATCATATGACAGAGACTAGGGTTTGACGAGTTCACCTTAACCCTAATCTGATCGGGGCTCAAGATAGAAGAACTTAATCACACAAGTAGCTGCACCAAGAGGTTCGCATTTTCAGCTCTGATGGGTTGCCACCATATACTGCTAGGTGTCACTGGTGGATTTTGGAGAGCAATTAGAATGATTTAGATGATCGATCATTCTAGCTGTGTCGAATCAGAAGAGTTCTGATCCATCGAAAGGAGTTTCGATGATGTCGATGATAGAGATCATGACATATCCCATTACCATACAGAACTGAACCTAACTGGGATCACACAAACAAGGGTTTGAATCTGGTGATCATCAATTGAACTAATCCAGTTTAATTGATTTGAATTAGATTCAATTAGGTTAAAGAAAATCGTGCTAGCACACGATTGAACCTAACATTCTCCTTTTTCTATCATTAAAAGTTGTCTCAACTGAGCCGAATGAGTTTGTGCTCACTCAAGTACCTTTACCTGGTTTGACTAGTGCTTGTCAAGGTCAGAAAAGGGTTGTCTTAATTTATGATATAAATTTAAGACAACACCTGTCATTTTCCATCACGTGCTAATTGTTGTCCTTTGACTCTGGTCAAACGTTGACCTTTGACCCTTGGACATCTGCCCATGTGTCATGAAATTATTGGAGAGCAGATAGGGGATTGTCCTCTTCCCAAAAATTGGAATGGAAGGGGCACATGCCTAGGATGGCATCCACCCATGGGTAGGGACACTTGGAGTCTCATATGGATGGGACTCTAGGTTGCTTCTTGGATTCAAACTAGGTGACCCTCACCTATAGACTTTGACCAATCTTAGGTGCCACCTTAGGATGAATCTGTGGGTCTCTCATCTAATTGGATCAGGTGATGTCATCCTCCCAATCAAATTTAGATTTGATTAAATGAAGCAACATGATTGGTCGAGGTGATGTGGCACTACATGGCGCAATAGGGTCTATTTAAAGACCCATCTGCACCCACTTTTTAGAGATTTTTCTCCTAGCCATGCTACAAGGCTGTCCCTCTTCCTTCTCCATGCGATCTTTAGGCCATCTCTCTCCTCTCCACACCCAAGGATAGTTGGGCTTCAGATTAGTGCGATTCAGGCAAGAAAAGGTTGACGAGAAAGGAAGAAGGCAGCACTACTGCAGAGACGACTGCTGATCTTTGAAAGAAGTTTCGAAGACCCTCCAAATTAGATCCAAATCAAATTTTTGGAGACAAGATAAAGAAGGAGAAGATCTCCAGATCTAGTTTGAGTAGATATCGATAGAGGCTAGGCACTTGCGTGGCTAGATCCGGAACCTCAGACAATCAGCAAGATCATCAACGGATAATCGGATCAAGGTAAAACTAATTTAGATTTAATTTAATTTAATTTTTTTATATATCAGATTATAAAATTAGATCTAAAAAATATCATATCTTATTAGGATCTAAGAAAAAATTTTTAAAATATGCCTCTCGATCCAATCAGATCTGAACGAACCTGATCTCGAAAAATCAGGATTCCCCTTCAACTGGTATCAGAGCCAGGTTCTTATAAAATCTAATTTAATCTGATAAATTAGTAATTTTAGATATCACATGACATATTATTAGATCTAAAATGAAAAAAATTATAAAATTAAAATAAATTAATCTAGATCTAAAATGTATAAGATATGCATGACTAGTTCTAGGAATAGAATAGTTCTATAGAATAGTCTTAGCATAATCATAATTGATTTAATTTGATTAAATCATATTTTAGATCTATTTATTTACTATTTTTTGATATTATAAATGTTATAATAACATCTAAAAAATATAAAAATAAATTAAATTTAATTTAAATATCATATGAGATATGATAGATGCATGTTTAGACTAGTTGTAGAATAGTTCTACAATAGGGTCTAGATTAGAATTTTATTTTGATTGAGATCAAATTTAAATCTAATTTTTTAGATTATTATGAGATAATTTAGATCTAAAAACATGCATGATTATGATACATGAGATGTAATGCAAAATATTTAATTAGATCAATTTTCTTATATGAGATATATGATATAGATCTAATTAGTTTTGTAGTATTAGTTATATTTCCTGATTAAGGTGTTTCCTCTTGGCCGTCCGGATCATAAGAACGAAGAAGGGATTTAAAGGCCCTCTCTTCCCATTCGATGGGGTGTTCTTATGATGTGTAGGGGTGCTGCGTGCATTCGTCCTTAATCAAAAATCCAAAACTTACTTTCTGCAAAACCCTAGATCCTGAAACCCTAGGATTTATTGTGCATATTTTATTTATGAACCCTAAACTTAATTAAGAATTAAAATTATGGAAGATATATTAGGTCTAAAATTGAGAATTCTCAGATCTAAGACATATTCATAATACTGGGTTCGGGCTTGGGTAGCTCAATTAGGTCTAAGCGGTTGATCAAATCGAATCAAGAGTTGGTTAGATGGGATCAACAATGCTTAAATTGACCAGCCTAATAGGATTAAGTCTGGGTCAAGATCGAGTCATGTGAGTGATCGATCAAGCTAAGACCTAATTAGGCTCAGAGGTTAGAGTCTGGATTGTAGGCTAACCCAATTGGTTCTGGACTCAATAATTTGGTGTCTAAGGTAAGTTTGGCAGATACGACCGACTGGATTTTTAATTGGAGAGCTACTCGACCTGAATGCATTCTTGTACGAGTTAATGGCATATTCCCTTCCACCGGTCTCACTTACCTGGCCATATCTGTTGACACAGTTCTGATCTGAGGTGGTCAATAATCCGAGCTAACCCATGCCACTAGGTTAGTCATAATTGTTATGACTAATGCCAAGTCTAGTTTAATGAGACCTGAATCAATTCTCCCTAAGAAAAGATTAAGTCTAAGGTCTTCCACCATTGTAGATGTGCGGGCCCTTCCCGGGGTTGATTGTTCTCGGCTGGATACAGTGGCTCAGTTGCACCGGGAAGATGCAACCATGTCTATTAGGCATTGGATGCTATGGGCTGGAGGATGAGATTGGGCTCAATATTTCGGATACGGTGAGAGACTCAATTAGGAATCCAGTCTATGCAAATGGTGGGTCTGACTTAACTAAGGAGTGGATCAATATTTCGGATACATGGTGAGATTCATGAATTAGAGACCAAGTTTGGGTGCACCATGATTAGAGAATCATTGAACAAGAGTTGTTCACTCATTGGCTAACCCATCACCAATAACTGTTAGGTGAGGTGATGAGTCAGTTGGTGAGACCGCACCACCCACTAGAAATCATTAATCATGGAGATTTTTGCATCTCTACAGAGGGAGTGTAGGGATCCAAGAAAATAGTGGGAGCTAATTTATTTTAAAAATAAAATTCCTAAATAAATTGGTCAAGTCAAAATTACAGTATCTAACTAGAATCTTTGACTCTCTATAGGAAAATGTCTGCATCCAACCCACTGGCACGTATCCTAGACACCACATAGACTGACTGGACCCAATTATAAAGATTGGCTCAGGAACTACAAAATTCATTTTGGGTTTTGAGAAGTTAACCTCATGTTATTGGACCAGGACCCTCCCACCTTACCAGCTCGTCCATCCGTTGAACAGAGAGCATCTCTGGAAATAATGGATTAGACGAAGATAATAAGGCCAGATACTACATGTTGGGCTCGATGTCTGATGAGCTCCAGCGCCAACATGAAGATATCGGGACTGCTCGCCAAATGTTGGCTCACCTACAGGAGATGTTTGGTGAACAGAGTCGCGCAGCCAAAGTATCAAGTCACGAAATGACTTTTTAAGGCTAAGATGCGTGATGGGCAGTCAGTCCAAGATCACTGTCTGATGATGATCAAGGACATGGAAGAGCTTGAGAAGCTCGGTGTGAAGTTGGACTTGGATCTGCAGAATGATATTATTCTGCAATCCTTGACTGATGCATATGGGCAATTCATCATGAAATTACCACATGCATAAACTTCAAAATTCCTTGGCCGAACTTAATGAACATGCTGGTTACCGCTGAGCTTTCTATGAAAGGTTCTAAAGGCTCAGTTCTTGCTATGGAACGGACTTCTTCCAAAAGAAAGTCTTATGGAAAGAAAAAGAAGTCTGTGAAAAAGCAAAAGGTGGAAGGAGATCAAAGAAGAAGAAGGCAGAGCCTGAAGAAGAAGGCCGCTGACAAAGGAAAGTGTTTCCATTGCAACAGCGATGGCCACTGGAAAGCAAAACTGCCCGTTACTTACCTGGCCACCCTGAAGAACAAGAAGAAGGAAGGTCCTTCTGGAGGTATGCTCGTTATTGAGTCTAACCTTATGGTTTCTTCTGCATCCAGTTGGGTGCTTGACTCTGGTTCTAGTGCTCATCTGTGCACTTCCATGCAGGGTCTTGAGGATAGCAGGAGGCTGAGGGATGGAGACATGATCCTACGCACATCGGTAATGGAGCAAGAGTTGCTGCAGTGGCCGTGGGAACATACCCTCTTCGATTACCATCTGGATTTAGACTTAGTTATTAAAAGACTGTTATTATGTGCCTGCAGCAAGTAGGAATTTGATTTTTGTTTCATGCCTTAGCATTAGAAGGCTTATGTGATTACCTTCTTTAAGGACCATTGTAACATTCTTTATGAAAGAAATAAAATTGCAAAGTGGTTTCCTTATTAATGGTCTTTATCAGTTATATATTGATGTACCTATTTTTAACTATCGAGCAAAACGTGAATGCCATAAAATCAAAATGACCTAGGGATAGTCCAAACGATAGATATCTATGGCACCTGAGATTAGGTCATATAGCAGAAGATAGGATTAACAAATTGGAGAAAAATGGGACTATTGAGTCCATTGACTTCCGAGTCATATCCAACTTGTGAATCCTGTCTTCAAGGCAAAATGACTAAACTCCCTTTTGTTAGGACATGGGGAAAAGGGCCACAGATCTCCTTGCCCTAGTACATACTGATGTGTGCGGCCCATTTCGATGTGCCGGCTAGAGGCAATTTTGTCTACTTCATTACCTTTACCGATGATCTATCTAGGTATGGGTATGTGTATCTTATGAGACACAAGTCTGAAGCTCTTAAAAAGTTCAAAGAATTCAGACATGAAGTAGAAAAACAAACTGAAAAACCCATTAAGGTTCTTCGATCAGATCGAGGAGGTGAATACCTTAGCCGGGAATTCCTAGACTATCTCAAGGAAAAATGGCATAGTCTCTCAATGGACTCCACCAGGAACACCTCAACTCAACGGGGTTTCAGAACGGAGAAATCGAACTCTATTGGATATGGTTCGATCCATGATGAGCTTCACAGACCTCCCTGATTTTCTTTGGGGACACTCATTGTTAACTTCAATTTATCTTACTGAATAGGGTTCCCTCTAAAACCGTTCCTACCACACCGTATGAGATATGGCACGGTAAGAAACCAAGTCTGAGTCATCTCAGAATTTGGGGTTGTCCGGCTCATGTCAAAAGACAACAAGCGGACAAGTTAGAGTTTAGGTCCTTTAGAGCTCGATTCATAGGATATCCTAAAGAGTCATTAGGATACTATTTCTACATTCCAGAAGACCACAATGTGATTGTGAGTCGACATGCCATCTTTCTTGAAAAATAGTTTATTCAAGATAGCGGCATTGGAAAGCAGATTAAGCTTGATGAGAAAGTCTCACAAGTACAACGAGCTAAGGACCAATTGGAACCAAATCAGGTTGAGCCAATAAGAACACTACCTCCTCCACCTCGTAGATCGGAAAGAGTTTTCCATCCCCCTGAAAGATACTTAGGTATTATTTCAGAGGAAGTAGAGGAAAATGTTCCTCATAGGTAATGGTGCTCATGGTGATGATCCCAAAACCTACAACGAGGCGATATCAGATATCGACTCCGAGAAATGGCTAGAGGCAATGCAGTCAGAAATTGACTCGATGCACTCAAACCAAGTCTGGACCTTGGTAGATCCACCAGAAGGTATAGTACCTATTGGGTGTAAATGGATCTTCAAGAGAAAGATTGGTGCAGATGGGAAATGTGGAGACATTCAAGGCTAGACTAGTGGCAAAAGGTTATAGTCAACGCGAAGGCATTGACTATCAGGATACCTTTTCCCCAGTGGCTATGCTAAAATCCATCCGCACATTGCTTGCTGTTGCAGCCTATTTCGATTATGAAATATGGCAAATGGACGTGAAAATGGCATTCTTAAATGGATATCTTGAGGAAGATATCTATATGGAACAGCCGCTAGGTTTCACATCCAGTGATACTGATCACAAGGTTTGCAAGCTGCAAAGGTCCATATATGGACTTAAGCAAGCATCTCGGAGCTGGAACACTCGTTTCAATGATGTGATCAAAATGTTTGGTTTCATCAAAAATGAAGAGGAACCATGTGTTTTCAAAAAGGTCAGTGGGAGCGCTGTTGTCTTCCTCGTATTGTACGTGGATGACATCCTCCTTATTGGGAATGATATTCCCATGATGATAACAGTCAAATTATGGTTGTCCAAGGAATTCTCCATGAAAGACCTAGGTGAAGCATCCTTTATTCTAGGAATTAAGGTCTATAGGGATAGACCGAATAGGATGCTAGGACTTTCACAGAAGATGTACATAGAGGAAAGTACTAAAGAGGTTTAGTATGGAAAACTCTAAGAGGGGATTAATACCCTTCAGACATGGTATTCATCTTTCCAAGAAGATGTGCCCTAGCACACCTGAGGAAATAGAACGCATGAGCAAGATCCCTTATGCTTCTGCAATAGGGAGCCTCATGTATGCCATGCTATGTACACGACCTGATATAGCCCATGCTGTGAGTGTCACAAGCAGATATCAGTCAAATCTAGGTGAAGAACACTGGACTTCTGTGAAATGTATCCTTAAGTACTTGAGAAGAACTAAGGATATGATGTTGGTCTTTGGTAATGGAGAACTCCAAGTCCAGGGATACACAGACTCGGATTTCATGTCCGATATAGATGATCGAAAGTCGACATCTGGAGTCTGTTTGTGTGCAATGGTGGTGCTGTCAGCTGGAAGAGTTCCAAGCAAACTGGTGATAGCAGATTCCACCATGGAAGCAGAATATATCGCTGCATCAGAGGCTGCGAAGGAAGCATTCTGGTACAAGAAGTTTGCTGCAGAAATTGGAGTAATGCCATCAGATGCCATTCCTCTATACTGCGACAACAATGGCGCCATAGCCCTTGCTAAGGAGCCGAGGTCTCACCAGAAATCCAAGCACATTGAGCGGCGATACCACCTCATCCGCGATTACCTCGAGAAGGGTTATGTCGAGGTCAAGAGAGTCAACTCCACAGATAATGTGGCAGACCCACTTACAAAGCCGTTGGGCCAGCAGAAGATCGAAGCCCACCTTGAGAAGATGGGACTTAGACTTGTAGCCAATTGGCTTTAGGACAAGTGGGAGATTGTTAGATATATGTGCCCTAGAAGCCAGAATTGGCTGACACTTGTAATACACTTCTAGGGGCAAAATTATAATTTTGACTATAAATCAATAAAATGGGATTATTTTCTATCACATATGTGTATTTAGTGTCTGTGATACATCCTTTGAGTTAATGGTAATGATAATTCATATTTTCAAGAGTTGAAAATTTAAGACATGAATAATCATTATTAACTCATAAAATGCTTCCGACCATAGGATCATCATGAGGATGGTGATTGATCCGAAAGGTTGGTGTACAATCGCTTCTCTTTAGTAGATGAGTCTTGAGTCTATGGTGTGGAGACACCGGAGCGAGAGTACAGGATACTCGTTAGAGAACGAGGGCACTGAGCGTGACCACCTCGAGTAGTCATTAGGAAGTCTACCTTCTCGTCAATGACTGACTCGATGCTGCAGTAGTGTGTCTGGTTCTTTGACCTGAGGTGCATCGGCAGTTCACCTTGAGGGTGTTATAGTTTGACTACACCATTACTCGATCTCCTAGCCATATGGAATCCTGAGGTGTATGTTGGCTATAGCATGTTCATTGTAGGAACTGGATTGCATCAAGATGGAATCTATCTACCTCGGTGGTAGAGGAGCAGCCCTATGATGATCATGAGAATCAAGTCCATAAGCCCATGGCCATGGTGCAGAGTGAAATAATAGAAAGAGTTTCTATTTAGGTTTTCACATCGGACTTGAATCGAATGATTACATCATATGATAGAGACTAGGGTTTGACGAGTTCACCTTAACCCTAATCTGATCGGGGCTCAAGATAGAAGAACTTAATCACACAGGTAGCTGCACCAAGAGGTTCGCATTCAGCTCTGATGGGTTGCCACCATATACTGCTAGGTGTCACTGGTGGATTTTGGGAGCAATTAGAATGATTTAGATGATCGATCATTCTAGCTGTTCGAATCAGAAGAGTTCTGATCCATCGAAAGGAAGTTTCGATGATGTCGATGATAGAGATCATGACATATCCCATTACCATACAGAACTGAACCTAACTGGGTCACACAAAGAAGGGTTTGAATCTGGATATCATCAATTGAACTAATCCAAGTTCAATTGATCTGAATTAGATTCAATTAGGTTCAAGAAAATCGTGCTAGCACACGATTGAACCTAACATTCTCCTTTTTCTATCATTAAAAGTTGTCTCGACTGAGCCAAACGAGTTTGTGTTCACTCAGGTACTTTTACCTGATCTGACTGAAGCTTGTCCAGATCAGAAAAGGATTACCTTAATTTATGAGATAAATTTAAGACAACACCTACCATTTTTAGATTGGTCGAGGTGATGTGGCACTGCATGGCGTAGCAAGATCTATATAAAGACCTATCTGCGCCCACTTTTTAGTGACTTCTCTCCTAGCCATGCCCAAGTCTGTCCCTCTCTATTCTTCATGCCACCTTCAGGCCATCTCTCTCCTCTCCATGCCCAAGGATAGTTGGGCTTCAGATTAGTGCGATTCAGGCAAGAAAAGGCTGACGAGAAAGGAAGAAGGTAGCACTGCTGCAGAGACGACTGCTGATCTTCCAAAGGAGTTTTGAAGTCCCTCTAAATTAGATCCAGATCTAATTTTTGGAGGTGAGATAAAAAAGAAGAAGATCTCCAGATTCAGCCTAAGTGGATACCGATAGAGGTCACGCGCTTGCGTGGCTAGATCCAGAACCTCAGACAATCAGCAAGATCATCTATGGGTAATCGAATTACCCATATCAAGATAAAACTAATTTAGATTTAATTTAATTTAATTTTTTTATTTATTAGATCATAAAATTAGATCTGAAAAATATCATATCTGATTAAGATCTAAGTGAAAATTTTTGAAATATGCCTCTCGATCCAATCAGATCTAAATGAACCTGACTCCAGAAAATCAGGATTCTCCTTCATTATTGGTTTGGACCAAAAAAGGAGGGCGCACAAAAAAAAGGAGATTATTTGCATGGAATATGAGAAGAATTAATTAAAAGAAAGGGCGGCACTCAAAGGAAGGTGTTTTGGTCAACAAGGATTCTATCTCATAGAATCCTAAGCAAAACTAACTCCTCTTTTGAGTTGGTCTTCCAACAAATTACCTTATGAGAAAAAAAGAAGAGAAAGAAGGCATGAGAGGCCAAGGGAGTGGAGAATTTTCATGTAAGAAACAAAACAAAAAGGGCATGGGGCGTAAGGATTAAGTGGTGCAAGTGATAGGGAGTCCTAGTCACACTAGGACTCCTGTTTTGACATGGTCAAACAAGATCTTTTAACCAAATAAAATCAAGATTAAACCAACCAATTAAATAAGACGCTAACCCATTTAAGGACTCAATTAAATTATATTAAATCATATTTAATTTTAATTTATTTTTTAATCAAATTAAAAAATTGGGTTAACCCGAGTTCTAGTTAGACTAGGACTAGTTCTTCCTTGCACTTGGCTTATCCAATAAATCAATTGGACTTGATCCAATCAAGCTCAAACCAAATCTAATGAAATCATATTTAATTAGACATAATCTCAGCCTTTTTGCTTAATCAAATTAAGCCAATTAATAATTCAATTGCTAATTGATCCTCCTAAAACACTTTCACTAGGTTAAACACCAATCGTATTGATTGTTTAACCCTAGAATAATTCTTAATCATTGATCAACCATCCGATCAGATCATAAGCTCACAATGTGTGTGATCTTATACGTCCAAACCTAAGTCGATAGCATAGAAATAAATTTCTTTACCAATCAAAGTAACCATCTAGCAATGATATCCGACGATCGGATAGGTTGAAGGTGTAGAACACCATCCTTAGTACCCATGTAGATATAGTTTTCATATAATTCATCCCCTTGACCACAATGCTCATAGGACACCTCAGAGTTTAACTATCAACTCTGATCAGGTTATCCATATTATATTTTAAAATATCAAATCCATCTAAAGGATTTCCCTGAATAAGGTTTTGTTATATTGAAGTACAGTGATACATTCTTCTCCAGCTCTTGGAGTGGTCAATCCCATCTTGATCATACTTCGACTTCGTAAGTACTTGACTGTGCCCAGAAGCCTTCCATTGCTGAATTAAAAATTCAGTTAGTCTGGTACTAAAGCATAGTGAGTTGCTTGAAATTTACTGAGGTGATCTCAGGTCTAAGGGATACTTATACCTATATCCCATTAGAGATATTCTCGACAGCAGAATGCTCTGGAGTTGGTCATGTTCATTGACGATGTACCCATACATCTCACCTGTATGTCATATCAGTGTCTCCATACTTCTTGGTTAAGATGACAATCAACCTATAAGGCATATAGCGACCTATGCTCGATAGATACTATTGTCCTAACTAACAGCCTATTATTTGATCGTAAATAAATTTAAGGACTAATTGATAAATCTTTTTTTTTATTGAAACTAAATAGTCTTAAGGACTTCATCACAACAATGGAGTTCATTAGAATATATAAACTTATGATGAAAAAGATGCTAAAATATTTTTATTAATTAATAAATTAATTATAATTATAAAATACTCAACCGTCAATAGACTGACGATTGACTTTAGGATACAATTTTCAACAACTCTCACTTATCTAAAGCGACTCGGCATAGTCTAATACCCATTTCGACATATGGTTATCGAACTTTTTGATTGTCTTGGGCTTTAATGAAGGGGTTGGCTAGGTTTTTCTTTCATCGATCTTTTTGCTATCTCTAGACCATTGAGCCAAACTTTTGAGTGTTAGATATATGTGCCCTAGAAGCCAGAATTGGCTGACACTTGTAATACACTTCTAGGGGCAAAATTATAATTTTGACTAAAATCAATAAAATGGGTTATTTTCTATCACATATGTGTATTTAGTGTCTGTGATACATCCTTTGAGTTAATGGTAATGATAATTCATATTTTCAAGAGTTGAAAATTTAAGACATGAATAATCATTATTAACTCATAAAATTGCTCCCGACCATAGGATCATCACGAGGATGGTGATTGATCCGGAAGGTTGGTGTACAATCGCTTCTCTTTAGTAGATGAGTCTTGAGTCTACGGTGTGGAGACACCGGAGCGAGAGTACAGGTACTCGTTAGAGAACGAGGGCACTGAGCGTGACCACCTCGAGTAGTCATTAGGGAGTCTACCTTCTCGTCAATGACTGACTCGATGCTGCAGTAGTGTGTCTGGTTCTTTGACCTGAGGTGCATCGGCAGTTCACCTTGAGGGTGTTATAGTTTGACTACACCATTACTCGGTCTCCTAGCCATATGGAACCCTGAGGTGTATGTTGGCTATAGCATGTTCATTGTAGGAACTGGATGGCATCAAGATGGAATCTATCTACCTCGGTGGTAGAGGAGCAGCCCTATGATAATCATGAGAATCAAGTCCAGAAATCCATGGCCATGGTAGAGTGAAATAATAGAAAGAGTTTCTATTTAGATTTTCACATTGGACTCGAATCGAATGATTACATCATATGACAGAGACTAGGGTTTGACGAGTTTACCTTAACCCTAATCTGATCGGGGCTCAAGATAGAAGAACTTAATCACACAGGTAGCTGCACCAAGAGGTTCGCATTCAGCTCTGATGGGTTGCCACCATATACTGCTAGGTGTCACTGGTGGATTTTGGGAGCAATTAGAATGATTTAGATGATCGATCATTCTAGCTGTTCGAATCAGAAGAGTTCTGATCCATCGAAAGGAGTTTCGATGATGTCGATGATAGAGATCATGACATATCCCATTACCATACAGAACTGAACCTAACTGGGTCACACAAACAAGGGTTTGAATCTGGTGATCATCAATTGAACTGATCTAGTTCAATTGATCTGAATGAGATTCAATTAGGTTCAAGGAAATCGTGCTAGCACTCGATTGAACCTAACGTTCTTCTTTTACTATCATAAATAAGTTGTCCTGTCTGAGCCAAAGGAGTTTGTGCTCAATCAGAGGCCTTCATATGGTCTGACTGGAGGTTGTCCAAGTCAGAAAAGGTTGTCTTATTTTGTAAGACATTACCTGCCATTTTTGGTCACCTGCCATTTCTTGTTCTTTGACTTTGGTCAAAAGTCTACCTTTGACTGGTCAAACGTTGACCATTGACACTTTGACTTTTGACCACATGTCATGCACCTATTGGAGAGCTGGTGGGGGCCTGTCCCCCTGCCAGAACCTGGCAAGGAGGAGGGCGCACGCCACCCTAGGCGTGTGCCCAAGTTGGAGGCGCCTAGGAGTCCTTGTTGGACAAGGACTCCATCTCCTTTTTGGATTCCAATTAGAGTTCTTCTAAGAACCAACTTTGACTGGTCTTAGGCACCCTCTAAGGAGGAATCCAGGGGACTCTATTCCCACCAATCAGATTTAGATCTGATTTCACAAAGGGTTGTGATTGGTTGGGAAGAAGAGGAGTTGGATCACAGTTAGTCTATAAATAAGACCCTGCGCCCAACTCAGAAAGATTGATTAAGAAGAGTTTCCCACGCCCCAAGGCCTGCCTCTCCCCTCCTCCTCCATGCCAAAGCTTCTTCTCCCTCTCCTCTCCACGTCCAAAATAGTTTTGGAGCTTGGTTGGTGCGATCCAGATCAAAGAAAGGCGATCAAAAGCAAGAAGGCTGCACTGCTGCAAAGGACGACTGCTGATCTTCAAAAGGAGTTTTGAAGATCCTCCAGATCAGATCCAGATCTAATTTTTGGAGATGTGATAGAGAAGAAGAGGATCTCCAGATCCAACCCTGAGTGGATACCGGTAGAGGCCAGGCGCTTGCGTGGCTAGATCCAGAACCTTCCGCTGCATACAGGATCATCAACAGGGTAATAGGATTACCCAAATCAGGTAAATTAAATTTGATTTAATTTATCTTATTTTATTTTATTTATTAAAATAATAAGAATTAGATCTAAAATATATCAAGATCTGATATAGATCAAGAGAAAAATTTTTGAAATATATCTCTTGATCTGATCAGATCTGAACGAACCTGGACCGGGAAATCAGGATTTTCCTTCAACTGGTATCAGAGCCATGGTTCTAAAATTGTTTAGATCTGATTTTAAATTTATTTTAATTAGAAAATAATTGATTTTAGATGTCACATGAGATGTGATCAGATCTGAAATCAGAAAAAATTAAAATTAAATGATTTGGATCTAAGATTAGAAGATATGCATGACTAGTTCTAGAATAGAATAGTTCTATAGAATAGTCTTGCATGTTTTTGATTTAATCTGATTAAATCATATTTTAGATCTTTTTATTTACTATTTTTTGATATTATAAGTGTTATAATAACATCTAAAAAATAGTAAATAAAAATTATTTAATTTTGAATATCATATGAGATATGATTGATGCATGTCTAGACTAGTTGTAGAATAGTTCTACATAATTATCTAGATTAGGGTTTATTTTGATAAGATCAATTTAAATCTAATTTTTAGATTATTATGAGATAATTTAGATCTGAAAATATGCATGATTTGATACATGAGATGTATGCAAAATATGCCATGATTAGATCTGATTTATATATGAGATATATGATATAGATCTAAAACTGTTTTGTAGTATTGCATGTTCCTGATTAAGGCGTTCCTCTTGGCCGTCCGGTCATAAGAACGAAGAAGGGTTTAAAGGCCCTCTCTTCCCATTCGATGGGGTGTTCTTATGATGTGTAGGGGTGCTGCGTGTTCGTCCTTAATCAGAAACCCAAAACTTACTTTCTGCAAAACCCTAGATCCTGAAACCCTAGGATTTATTGTGCATATTTTGTTTATGAACCCTACTTAATTAAGAATTAAGTTTATGGAATATTAATTAGGTCTAAAATTGAGAATTTTCAGATCTAAGACATATTCATAATACTGGGTTCGGGCTTGGGTAGCTCAATTAGGTCTAAGCGGTTGATCAAACCGAATCAAGAGTTGGTTAGATGGGATCAACAATGCTTAAATTGACCAGCCTAATAGGATTAAGTCTGGGTCAAGATCGAGTCACGATCAAGCAAGACCTAATTAGGCTCAGAGGTTAGAGTCTGGATTGTAGGCTAACCCAATTGGTTCTGGCTCAACAATTTGGTGTCTAAGGTAAGTTTGGCACATACGACCGACTGGTTTTTAATTGGAAGCTACTCGACCTGAATGCGTTCTTGTACGAGTTAATGGCATATTCCTTCCACCGGTCTCACTTACCTGGCCATATCTGTTGACACAGTTCTGATCTGAGGTGGTCAATAATCCGAGCTAACCCATGCCACTAGGTTAGTCATAATTGTTATGACTAAGCCAAGTCTAGTTTAATGAGACCTGAATCAATTCTCCCTAAGAAAAGATTAAGTCTGAGGTCTTCCACCATTGTAGATGTGCGGGCCCTTCCCGGGGTTGATTGTTCTCGGCTGGATACAGTGGCTCAGTTGCACCGGGAAGATGCAACCATGTCTATTAGGCATTGGATGCTATGGGCTGGAGGATGAGTTGGGCTCAATATTTCGGATACGGTGAGAGACTCAATTAGGAACCCAGTCTATGCAAATGGTGGGTCTGACTTAACTAAGGAGTGGATCAATATTTCGGATACGGTGAGATTCATGAATTAGAGACCAAGTTTGGGTGCACCATGATTAGAGAATCATTGAACAAGAGTTGTTCACTCATTGGCTAACCCATCACCAATAACTGTTAGGTGAGGTGATGAGTCAGTTGGTGAGACCGCACCACCCACTAGAAATCATTAATCGTGGAGATTTTTCGCATCTCTACAGAGGGAGTGTAGGGATCCGAGAAAATAGTGGGAGCTAATTTGTTTAAAAATAAAATCCCTAAACAAATTGGTCAAGTCAAAATTACAGTATCTAACTAGAATCTTTGACTCTCTACAGGAAAATGTCTGCGTCCAACCCATTGGCACGTATCCTGGACACACATAGACTGACTGGACCCAATTATAAAGATTGGCTCAGGAACTACAAAATTAGTTTTGGGTTCGAGAAGTTAACCCATGTTTTGGACCAGGACCCTCCCACCTTACCAGCCCGTCCATCTATTGAACAGAGAGCGTCTCTGGAAAAATGGATTAGACGAAGATAATAAGGCCAGATATTACATGTTGGGCTCGATGTCTGATGAGCTCCAGCGCCAACATGAAGATATCGGGACTGCTCGCCAAATGTTGGCTCACCTGCAGGAGATGTTTGGTGAACAGAGTCGCGCAGCCAAATATCAAGTCACGAAATGACTTTTTAAGGCTAAGATGCGTGATGGGCAGTCAGTCCAAGATCACTGTCTGACAATGATCAAGGACATGGAAGAGCTTGAGAAGCTCGGTGTGAAGTTAGACTTGGACCTGCAGAACGATATTATTCTGCAATCCTTGACTGATGCATATGGGCAATTCATCATGAATTACCACATGCATAAACTTCAAGAATTCCTTGGCCGAGTTAATGAATATGCTGGTTACCGCTGAGCTTTCTATGAAAGGTTCTAAAGGCTCAGTTCTTGCTATGGAACGGACTTCTTCCAAAAGAAAGTCTTATGGAAAGAAAAAGAAGTCTGTGAAAAAGCAAAAGGTGGAAGGATCAAAGAAGAAGAAGGCAGAACCGAAGAAGAAGGTCGATGGCAAAGGAAAGTGTTTCCATTGCAACAGCGACGGCCATTGGAAGCGGAACTGCCCTACTTACCTGGCCACCCTGAAGAACAAGAAGGAAGGTCCTTCTGGAGGTATGCTCGTTATTGAGTCTAACCTTACGGTTTCTTCTGCATCCAGTTGGGTGCTTGACTCTGGTTCTAGTGCTCATCTGTGCACTTCTATGCAGGGACATTTCCTAACGAGGAACATTTCTCTACCATCTCTGAAATAATACCTAAGTATCTTTCAGGGGATCGGGAAACTCTTTCCGATCATTGAGGTGGAGGAGTACGTGTTCTTATTGCTCAATCTGATTTTGGTTCCCTTGGTCCTTAGCTCGTTCTGCTTGTGAGACTTTCTCATCAAGCTTGATCTATTTTTTCAATGCCGCTATCTTGAATAAAACTATTTTCAAGAAATATGCAATGTCGACTCACAATCACTTGGGTCTTCTGGAATGTAGAAATAGTATTCTAATGACTCTTTAGGATATCCTATGAATCGAGCTCTGAAGGACCTAAACTCTAACTTGTCCGCTTGTTGTCTTTTGACATGAGCCGGACAACCCCAAATTCTGAGATGACTTAGACTTGGTTTCTTACCGTTGCATATTCTCATATGGTGTGTAGGAACGGTTTTAGAGGAATCATGTTCAGTAGATAGATTGAAGTTAACAATGAGTGTCCCCAAGGAAATCAGGGAGGTCTGTGAAGCTCATCATGGATCGAACCATATCTAATAGAGTCTGATTTCTCCATTCTGAAACCCCGTTGAGTTGAGGTGTTCCTGGTGGAGTCCGTTGAGAGACTATGCCATATCCTTGAGATAGTCTAGGAATTCCCTGCTAAGGTATTCACCTCCTCGATCTGATCGAAGAACCTTAATGGGTTTTCCTGTTTGTTTTTCTACTTCATGTCTGAATTCTTTGAACTTTTCAAAGGTTCAAGACTTGTGTCTCATAGATACACATACCCATACCTAGACAGATCATCGGTTAAAGGTAATGAAGTAGACAAAATTGCCTCTAGTCGGCACATCAAATGGGCCGCACACATCAGTATGTACTAGGGCAAGGAGATCTGTGGCCCTCTCCCCATGTCAACAAAAGGGAGTTTAGTCATTTTGCCTTGAAGCCGGATTCACAAGTTGGATATGACTCGGAAGTCAATGGACTCAATAGCCCATTTTTCTCCAATTTGTTGATCCTATCTTCTGCTATATGACCTAATCCAGATGCCATAGATATCTATCGTTTGGACTTATCCCTAGGTCGTTTGGCATTCACGTTTTGCTCGACAGTTAGAACAGGTACATCAAATATGTAGCTGATAAAGATCTTAATAAGGAAACCATTTGCAATTTTATTTCTTTCATAAAGAATGTTACATGGTCCTTAAAGAAGGTGAATCACATAACTTCTTGTGCTAAGCATGAAACAGAAATTAAATTCCTGCTGGCTGCAGGCACAAAATAACAGTCTTTTAAACTAAGTCTAAACCAGATGGTAATCGAAGAGGGTATGTTCCCAGGCTTACTACAGCAAACTCTTGCTTCCATTACCAATGCTGTAGGATCAATGTCCTCCATTCCCTCAGCCTCCTGCTATCCTCAAGACCCTGCATAGAAGTGCACAGATGAGCAATAGAACCAGAGTCAAGCACCCAACTGGATGCAGAAGAAATCGTAAGGTTAGACTCAATAACGAGCATACCTCCAGAAGGACCTTCCTTCTTGTTCTTCAGGGTGGCCAGGTAAGTAGGGCAGTTCCGCTTCCAATGGCCGTCGCTGTTGCAATGGAAACACTTTCCTTGGCCATCGGCCTTTTTCTTCGATTCTGCCTTCTTCTTCTTTGATCCTTCCACCTTTTGCTTTTTCACAAACTTCTTTTTCTTTCCATAAGACTTTCTTTTGGAAGAAGTCCGTTCCATAGCAAGAACTGAGCCTTTAGAACCTTTCATAGAAAGCTCAGTGGTAACCAGCATATTCATTAACTCGGCCAAGGAATTCTGAAGTTTATGCATGTGGTAATTCATGATGAATTGCCCATATGCATCAGTCAAGGATTGCAGAATGATATCGTTCTGCAGGTCCAAGTCCAACTTCACACCGAGCTTCTCAAGCTCTTCTATGTCCTTGATATTGTCAGATAGTGATCTTGGACTGACTGCCCATCACGCATCTTAGCCTTAAAAAGTCATTTTGTGACTTGATATTTGGCTGCGTGACTCTGTTCACCAAACTCTCCTGCAGGTGAGCCAACATTTGGCGAGCAGTCCCGATATCCTCATGTTGGCGCTGGAGCTCATCAGCATCGAGCCCAACATTAAATATCTGGCCTTATTATCTTCGTCAATCCATTTTTCCAGAGACGCGCTCTCTATTCAACAGATGGATGGGCTGTAATGTGGAGGGTCCTGGTCCAAACATGGTTTTAACTTCTCGAAACCCAAAATAATTTTGTAGTTCCTAAGCCATCTTTATAATTGGATTCAGTCAGTCTAGTGTGTCTAGATACGTCAATGGGTTGGACGCAGAATATTCCTTGTAGAGAGTCAAAGATCTTATTAGATATGTAATTTTGACTTACCAATTTATTTAGGGATTTTATTTTTAAAACAAATTAGCTCCACTTATTTCTCGGAATCCCTACACTCCCTCTGTAAGAGATGCAAAAATCTCCATGATTAATCGATTTTTAGTGGTGGTGCGGTCTCGCCAACTTACTCATCACCTCACCTAACAGTTATTGGTGATGGGTTAGCCAATGAGTGAACAACTCTTGTTCAATGATTCTCTAAATCATGGTGCACCCGAATTGGTCTCTAATTCATGAATCTCACCATATCCAGAATATTGATCCACTCCTTAGTTAAGTCAGACCCACATTTGCATTAGATTGGATTCCTAATTGAGTCTCTCACCGTATCCAAATATTGAGCTCAACTCCATCCTCCAGCCCATAGCAAACAATGCCTAATAGACATGGTTGCATCTTCCCGGTGCAACTGAGCCATTGTATCCAGCGAGAACAATCAACCTCGAGAAGGGCCCGCACATTCTACAATTGGGTGGAAGACCTCAGACTTAATCTTTTCTTAGGAGAATCATTTCATGTCTCATTAAACTAGACTTGCTTAGTCATAACAATTATGATAACCTAGTGGCATGGGTTAGCTCAGATTATTGACCACCTCAGATCAGAACTGTGTCAACAGATATGGCCAGGTAAAGTGAGACCGGTGGAAGGAATATGCCATTAACTCATACAAGAATGCATTCAGATCGAGTAGCTTCCAATTAAAAACCAGTCGTCGTATATGCCAAACTTACCTTAGACAACCAATTTTGAGTCAGAACCAATTTGGGTTAGCCTACAATCAGACTCTAACCTCTGAGCCTAATTAGTCTTGCTTGATCGTGACTCGATCTTGACCCAGGACTTAAATCCTATTAGGTTGATCAATTTAAGCATTGTTTGATCCCATCTAACCAACTCTTGATTCGGTTTGATCAACCGCTTATTAGCCTTAATTGAGCTACCCAAGCCCGAACCCAGTATTATGAATATGTCTTAGATCTGAAATTCTCAATTTGAACCTAATTAATATTCCATTAACTTAATTCTTAATTAAGTAGGGTTCATAAACAAAATATGCCACAATAAATCCTAGGGTTTCAGGATCTAGGGTTTTTGCAGAGAAGTAAGTTTTGGGTTTCTGATTAAGGATGAACACAACACCCTATACATCATGAAGAAAACCCCATCGAATGGAAAGAGAGGGCCTTTAAACCCTTCTTTATTTTTATGATCGGACGGCCAAGAGGAATGCCTTAATCAGGAACATTCAATACTACAAAACAATATCAGATCTATATCATATATCTCATATATAAAGTAGATCTAATCATGGCATTTTTGCATACATATCTCATGTTCATAATCATCCATGTTTTTAGATCTAAATTACTCTCATAATCTAAAAAATTAGATTTAAATTGATCTAATCAAAATAAATTCTAATCTAGACAATTATGTAGAACTATTCTACAACTAATCTAGACATGCATCAATCATATCTCATATGATATGCAAAAATTAAATAATTTTTATTTGCTATTTTTTAGATATTATTATAACACTTATAATATAAAAAATAGTAAATAAAAAGATGTAAAACATGATTTAATCAGATTAAATCAAAAATATGCAAGAATATTCTATATGAACTATTCTATTCTAGAACTAGTCATGCATATCTTCTAATCTTAGATTCAAATTATTTAATTTTAATTTTTTCTAATTTCAGATCTGATCACATCTCATGTGACACCTGAAATCAATTATTTTCTAATTAAAATAAATTTAAAATCAGATCTAAACAACTTAAACCATGGCTCTGATACCAGTTGCAGGGAAATCCTGATTTCCCGGTCCAGGTTCGTTCAGATCTGATCAGATCAAGAGATATATTTTAAAAATTTTTCTCTTGATCTCAATCAGATCTTGATATATTTTAGATCTAATTCTTATTATTTTAAAAAAATAAAATTAAAGATAAATTAAATCAAATTAATTTACCTGATCTGGGTAATCCATTACCGTTTGATGATCCTGTTTGCAGCGGAAGGTCTGGACTTAGCCACGCAAGCGCTGGCTCTTACCGATATCACTTGGATTAGATCTGGAGATCCTCTTCTTCTCTATCATGCCTCAAAATTAGATCTAGATCTGATCTGAGGATCTTCAAAACTCTTTTGAAGATGAGTAGTACGTCCTTTGCAGCAGCGCAAGCCTTCTTGTTTGATCACCTTTTCTTGTCTAAATCGCACCACCAAGGTCCAAAACTCCTTTTGACGTGGAGAGCAAGGGGAGAAGAGACTAATGGCATGGAGAAGGAGGGGAGAGGCAGCCTTGGGGCGTGGGGGTTTCTTCAATTGAAATTGCTAGTCATTGAATCTGAGTTGGGCGAGGGTCTCTTTTATAGACTAAGCGTGATCCAACTCCTCTTCCTCCCAATCAATCACACCCTTTGTGAGATCAGATCTAAATCTGATTGGTGAGAATAGAGACCCCTTGGATTCCTCTTAGAGGCGCCTAAGACCAGTCAAAGTTGTTCTTAGAAGACACTCTAATTGAATCCAAAAAGGAGATGGATCCTTGTCCAACAATGACTCCTAGGCGCCTCCACAACTTGGCACACGCTAGGGTGGCGTGTTCGTCCTTCTCCTTGCCAAGTTCTGGCAGGGGACAGGTTCCCACCAACCCTCCAATAGGTGCATGACATGTGGTCAAAAGTCAATGTGTCAATGGTCAATGTTTGACCAGTCAAAGGTAGACTTTTGACCAAAGTCAAAGAATAAGAAATGGCAGGTGACCAAAAATGGTAGGTAGTGTCTTACAAATAAGACAACCTTTTTTAACTTGGACAACCTCCTGTCAGACCATATGAAGCTCTGTTTGAGCACAAAACTTCTTTGGCTCAGATAGGACAACTTATTTATGATAGCAAAAGAAGAACTTAGGTTTAATCGAGTGCTAGCACGATTTCCTTGAACCTAATTGAATCTTATTCAGATCAATTGAACTAGATGAGTTCAATTGATGATCACCAGATTCAAACCCTTGTTTGTGTGACCCAGTTAGGTTTAGTTCTATATGGTAATGGGATATGTCATGATCTCTATCATCGCCAATCATCGAAATCCTTTCGATGGATCAGAACTCTTCTGATTCGAACAGCTAGAATGATCGATCATCTAAATCATTCTAATTACTCCCAAAATCCACCAGTGATACCTAGCAGTATGTGGTTGGCAAACCCATCAGAGTTGAATGTGAACCTCTTGGTGCAGCTACCTGTGTGATTCAGTTCTTTATCTTGAGCCCCGATCAGATTAGGGTTAAGGTGAACTCGTCAAACCCTAGTCTCTGTCATATGATGTAATCATTCGATTCGAGTCAATGTGATATTAAATAGAAAACTCTTTCATTATTTCACTCTACCATGGCCATGGATTTCTGGACTTGATTCTCATGATCATCATAGGGCTACTCCTCTACCACCGAGGTAGATAGATTCCATCTTGATGCAATCCAAGTTCCTACAATGAACATGTCATAGCAAATACACCTCAGGGTTCCATATGGCTAGAGAGACCGAGTAATGGTGTAGTCAAAGTATAACACCCTCAAGGTGAACTGCCGATGCATCTTAGATCAAAGAACCAGACACACTACTACAGCATCGAGTCAGTCATTGACGAGAAGGTAGACTCCCTAATGACTTACTCGAGTGGTCACGCTCAGTGCCTCATTCTCTAACGAGTAACGTATACTCTTGCTCAGTGTCTCCCAACGTAGACTCAAGACTCATCTACTAAAGAGAAGCGATTGTATACCAACCTTCCGGATCAATCACCATTCTCGTGATGATCCTATGGTCAGGAGCAATTTATGAGTTAATAATAATTATTCATGTCTTAAATTTTCAACTCTTGAAAATATGAATTATCATTACCATTAACTCAAAGGATGTATCACAGATACTAAATACACATATGTGATAGAAAATAACCCATTTATTGATTTTAGTCAAAATTATAATTTTGCCCCTAGAAGTGTATTACAAGTATCAGCCAATTCTGGCTTCTAGGGCACATATATCTAACAATGGCAGCATCAGATGTAGCAAAGAAAGCTGTGTGGCTGAGGATGTTCATCATCGAGCTTGGAGTAGCACCCTCCATTGATAGTCCAGTCCTGCTCTAGTGTGACAGCACTAGCACCATAGCTCAAGCAAAGAAATCGAAGGCACACCAACAGACAAAGCACATTCTGTGTCACTTTTATTTGGTCTGTGAGATCATGAATCGTGGTGATGTCGACCTTCAAAAAATCGATGGAAAGAAAAACCTAGCCAACCCCTTCATTAAAGCCCAGACAATCAAAAAGTTCGATAACCATATGTCGAAAATGGGTATTAGATACTATGCCGAGTCGCTTTAGGATAAGTGAGAGTTGTTGAAAATTGTATCCTAAAGTCAATCGTCAGTCTATTGACGGTTGAGCTATTTTATAATTATAATTAATTTATTAATTAATAAAAATATTTTAGCATCTTTTTCATCATAAGTTTATATATTCTAATGAACTCCATTGTTGTGATGAAGTCCTTAAGACTATTTAGTTTCAATAAAAAAAAAGATTTATCAATTAGTCCTTAAATTTATTTACGATCAAATAATAGGCTGTTAGTTAGGACAATAGTATCTATCGAGCATAGGTCGCTATATGCCTTATAGGTTGATTGTCATCTTAACCAAGAAGTATGGAGACACTGATATGACATACAGGTGAGATGTATGGGTAACTCGTCAATGAACATGACCAACTCAGAGCTTCTGCTGGTCGAGAATATCTCTAATGGATATAGGTATAAGTATCCCTTAGACTGAGATCACCTCAGTAAATTCCAAGCAACTCACTATGCTTTAGTACCAGACTAACTGAATTTTTAATTCAGCAATGGAAGGCTTCTGGGCACAGTCAAGTACTTACGAAGTCGAAGTATGATCAGATGGATTGACCATCCAAGAGCTGGAGAAGAATGTATCACTGTACTTCAATATAACAAAACCTTATTCAGGGAAATCCTTTAGATGGATTTGATATTTTAAAATATAATATGGATAACCCTGATCAGAGTTGATAGTTAAACTCTGAGGTGTCCTATGAGCATTGTGGTCAAGGGGATGAAATTATAATGAAACTATATCTACATGGGTACTAAGGATGGTGTTCTACACCTTCAACCTATCCGAATCGTCGATATCATTGCTAGATGGTTACTTTGATTGGTAAAGAATTTTATTTCTATGCTATCTGACTTAGGTTTGGACGTATAAGATCACACACATTGTGAGCTTATGATCTGATCGGATGGTTGATCAATGATTAAGAATTATTCTAGGGTTAAACAATCAATACGATTGGTGTTTAAATAGTGAAAGTGTTTTAGGAGGATCAATTAGCAATTGAATTATTAATTGGCTTAATTTGATTAAGCAAAAAGGCTGAGATTATGTCTAAAAATATGATTTCATTAGATTTGGTTTGAGCTTGATTGATAAGTCCAATTTGATTTATTGGATAAGCCAAGTGCAAGAAGAACTAGTCCTAGTCTAACTAGAACTCGGTTAACCCAATTTTTTAAATTTGATTAAAAAATAAATTAAAATTAAATATGATTTAATATAATTTAATTGAGTCCTTAAATGGGTTACTGCGTTTATTTAATTGGTTGGTTTAATCTTGATTTTATTTGGTTAAAAGATCTTGTTTGACCATGTCAAAACAGGAGTCTAGTGTGACTAGGACTCCCTATCACTTGCACCACTTAATCCTTACGCCCCATGCCCTTTTTGTTTTGTTTCTTACATGAAAATTCTCCACTCCCTTGGCCTCTCATCCTTCTTTCTCTTCTTTTTTCTCATAAGGTAATTTGTTGGAAGACCAATCCAAAAGAGGAGTTAGTTTTGCTTAGGATTCTATGAAGATAGAATCCTTGTTGACCAAAACACCTTCCTTTGAGTGCCGCCCTTTCTTTTAATTAATTCTTCTCATATTCCATGCAAATAATCTCCTTTTTTTTGTGCCGCCTCCTTTTTTGGTCAACACCAATAATGAAGGAGAATCCTGATTTTCGGAGTCAGTTCATTTAGATCTGATTGGATCGAGAGGCATATTTCAAAAATTTTCACTTAGATTTAATCAATATGATATTTTTCAGATCTAATTTTATGATCTAATAAATAAAAAAATTAAATTAAATTAAATCTAAATTAGTTTTATCTTGATATGGGTAATTCGATTACCCATAGATGATCTTGCTGATTGTTGAGGTTCTGTATCTAGCCACGCAAGCGCGTGACCTCTACTGGGTATCCACTTAGGCGAATCTGGAGATCTTCTTCTTTTTTATCTCACCTCCAAAAATTAGATCTGGATCTAATTTAGAGGGACTTCAAAACTCCTTTGGAGATCAGCAGTCGTCTCTGCAGCAGTGCTACCTTCTTCCTTTCTCGTCAGCCTTTTTCTTGCCTGAATCGCACTAATCTGAAGCCCAACTATCTTGGGCATGGAGAGGAGAGAGATGGCCTGAAGGTGGCATGAAGAATAGAGAGGGACAGACTTGGGCATGGCTAGGAGAGAAGTCACTAAAAAGTGGGCGCAGATAGGTCTTTATATAGATCTTGCTACGCCATGCAGTGCCACATCACCTCGACCAATCTAAAAATGGTAGGTGTTGTCTTAAATTTATCTCATAAATTAAGGTAATCCTTTTCTGATCTGGACAAGCTTCAGTCAGATCAGGTAAAAGTACCTGAGTGAACACAAACTCGTTTGGCTCAGTCGAGACAACTTTTAATGATAGAAAAAGGAGAATGTTAGGTTCAATCGTGTGCTAGCACGATTTTCTTGAACCTAATTGAATCTAATTCAAATCAATTGAACTTGGTTAGTCTAATTGATGATATCCAGATCCAAATCCTTCTTTGTGTGATCTTGCTAGGTTCAGTTCTGTATGGTAATGGGATATGTAGTGATCTCCATTATCAACATCATCAAAACTTCTTTCCATGGATCAGAACTCTTCTGATTCAAACAACTAGAATGATCGATCATCTAAATCATTCTAATTGCTCTCAAAATCCACCTGTGATACCTAACAGTATATGGCGGTAATCCATCAGAACTGAAAATGAACCTCTCAGTGCAGCTACTTGTGTGATTAAGTTCTTCTATCTTGAGCCTCGATCAGATTAGGGTTAAGGTGAACTCATCAAACCCTAATTTCTATCATATGATTTAATCATCTGATTCAAGTTCGATGTGAAAACCTTAATAGAAACTCTTTCTATTATTTCACTCTCCACCATGGCCATGGGATTATGGACTTGATTCTCATGATCATCATAGGGCTGCTCCTCATCCACCGAGGTAGATAGATTCCATCTTGGTGCAATCCAATTCCTACAATGAACATGCTATAGCCAACATACACCTCAGAGTTTCGAATGGCTAGGAGACCGAGTTGTGGTGTAGTCAAACTATAACACCCTCAAGGTGAACTACCGATGCACCTCAGGTTAAAAAACTAGACACACCACTGCAGCTTCAAGTCAGTCATCGACGAGAAGGTAGACTTCCTTATGACTACTCGAAGTGGTCACGCTCAGTACCCTCATTCTCTAATGAGTACCTATGCTCTCACTCCAGTATCTCTACACCGTAGACTCAAGACTCATCTACTATAAAAAAGTGATTGTACACTAACCTTCCAGATCAATCACCATCCTCATGATGATCCTATGGTCAGGAGCATTTTATGAGTTAATAATCAAAATTCTTGTCTTAAATTTTCAACTCTTGAAAATAAGAATTATTATTACCATTAACTCAAGGGATGTATCACAGACACTAAATACACATATGTGATAGAAAATAACTCATTTTATTATTTATAGTCAAAATTATAATTTTGCCCCTAGAAGTGTATTACAAGTGTCAGCCAATTCTGGCTTCTAGGGCACACATATCTAACAAACTTCTACTTGACCTAAAGCCAATTGACTACAAATCTATATCCCATTTTCTCAAGGTGGGCTTAGATCTTCTGCTGGCCCAATAACTTTGTAAGTGGATCCACTGCATTATCTATGGAGTCGACTCTCTTGCCCTCGACGTAACCCTTCTCGAGGTAATCGCGAATGAGATGATATCGCCGCTCGATGTGCTTAGATTTCTGGTGAGACCTCGACTCTTTAGCAAGGGCTATAGCACCATTGTTATCGTAGTACAGAGGAATGGCATCTGATGGCATCGCTCCGATCTCTGTGGTAAACTTCTTATACCAGAATGCCTCCTTTGCAACTTCTGACGCAGCGATGTATTCTGCTTCCATGGTGGAATCTGCTATCACTATCTACTTAAAACTTTTTCAACTAATAGCTCTACCATTGTATACAAATAGAGTTCTAGATGTCGACTTTTGATCATCTATATCGGACATAAAATCTGAGTCTGTATACCTCTGGACTTGGAGTTCTCCATTACCAAAGACCAACAACATATCCTTAGTTCTTCTTAAGTACTTAAGGATACATTTCATAGAAGTCCAGTGTTCTTCATCTGGATTCGACTGATATCTGCTCGTGACACTCACAGCATGGGATAAATCTGGTCGCGTACATAACATGGCATACATGAGGCTCTCTATTGCTGAAGCATAAGGAATCTTGCTCATGCGTTCTATTTCCTCAGGTGTGCTAGGGCACATCTTCTTTGAAAGATGAATACCATGTCTGAAGGGTACTAAACCACTCTTAGAGTTTTCCATGCTAAATATCTTTAGCACTTCCACTATGTACATCTTTTGTGAAAGTCCTAGCATCCTATTCGGTCTATCTTTACAGACCTTAATTCGCAGAATAAAGGATGCTTCTCCTAGGTCTTTCATGGAGAATTCTTTAGATAACCACATTTCAACTGTAGTTAACATAAGAATATCATTCCCAATAAGGAGGATGTCATCCTCATACAATACGAGGAAGATAACAGTGCTCCAACTGACCTTTTTGAAGATACATGGCACCTCCTCATTTTTGATGAAACCAAATATTTTGATCATTTCATTAAAATGAGTATTCCAACTTCGAGATGCTTGCTTAAGTCCATATATGGACCTTTGCAGCTTGCATATCTTGTGATCATCATCACTGGATGTAAAACTTAGCGGCTGTTCCATATAGATATCTTCCTCAAGATATCCATTTAAGAACGTCGTTTTTACGTTCATTTGTCATATTCCATAATCGAAATAGGCTACAACAACAAGCAATGTGCAGATGGATTTTAGCATAGCTACTAACGAAAAGGTATCCTGATAGTCAATGACTTCGCATTGTCTATAATCTTTTATCACTAATCTTGCCTTGAATATCTCTACATTTCCATCTGCACCAATCTTTCTCTTGTAGATCCATTTACACCCAATAGGTACTATACCTGCTGGTGGATCTACCAAGGTCCAGACTTGGTTTGAGTGCATCGAGTCAATTTCTAACTTCATTACCTCTGACCATTTTTTGGATTCAATATCTGATATCGCCTTATTATAGGTTTTGGGATCATCACCATGAACCCCATTTCCTATAAGAAATATTTTCTCTAATTCCTCTGAAATAGTACCTAAGTACCTCTCAGAAGGATGAAAAACTCTTTTCGATCTACGAGGTGGAGGCGGTAGTAACTGGATTGGCTTAACCTAATTTGGTTCCATTTGGTCCTTAGCTCATTGCTATTATGAGACTTTCTCATCGAGTTTGATCTACTTTCTAATGCTGCTATCTTGAATAAACTATTTTTCAAGAAAGATGGTATGTCGACTCATAATCACATTGTGATCTTCTAGAATGTAGAAATAATATCCTAATGACTCTTTAGGATATCTTATGAATCGAGCTCTAAAGGACCTAAAGTCTAACTTGTCCGCTTGTTGTCTTTTGACATGAGCCGGACAACCCCAAATTCTGAGATGACTCACACTTGATTTCTTATCATGCCATATCTTATACGGTGTGGTAGAAATGATTTTAGAAGGAACCCTATTCAGTAAGTATATTACAGTTAACAAACAGTATCCCCAAAGAAAATCAGGAAGGTCTGTGAAGCTCATCATAGATTGGACCATATCTAATAGATTCTAGTTCCTCCGTTCTGAGACCCCATTGAGTTGAGGTGTTCCTAGTGGAGTCCATTGAGAGACTATGCCATTTTTCTTGAGATAGTCTAGAAATTTCCGACTAAGGTATTCATCTCCTCGATCTGATGAAAGAACCTTAATGAATTTTTCAATTTGCTTTTCTACTTCATGTCTGAATTATTTGAACCTTTCAAAGATTTCAGACTTATGTCTCATAAGATAAACATACCCATACCTAGATAAATCATTAGTAAAGATTATGAAGCAGACTAAATTGCCTCTAGCCGGCATATCGATGGGCCGCACACATCAGTATGTACTAGGGCAAGAAGATCCATGGCCCTTTTCTCATGTCCTACAAAAGGAAGCTTAGTCATTTTGCCATGAACACAGGATTCATAAATTGGATATGACTCGGAAGTCAATGGACTCAATAGTCCGATTTTCTCTAATTTGTTAACCCTATCTTCTACTATATGACCTAATCTTAGGTGCCATAGATGCCTATTGTTTGGACTATCCTACTTCATTTT
>QRFJ01002130.1:0-28176 GCA_006176705.1 Cocos nucifera | reverse complement strand
CCCTAGAAGTGTATTACAAAGTGTCAGCCAATTTGCTTCTAGGGCACATATATCTAACAATCTCCCACTTGTCCTAAAGCCAATTGACTACAAGTCTAAGTCCATCTTCTCAAGGTGGGCGTTCGATCTTCTATTGCCAACGCTTTGTAAGTGGGTCTGCACATTATCTGTGGAGTCGACCTCTTGACCTCGACATAACCCATTTTGAGGTAATCGCGGATGAGTGGTATCACTGTTGCTTGGAATCTTCCGGCACAACACAGCTTTGCCAGATGTCGACTTTCGATCATCTATATCAGACATGAAATTGAATCTGTGTATCCTGGATCAGAGTTCTCCGTTACCAAGAGACCAGCATCATATCCTTAGTTTTCTTAAGTAACTAAGGATACATTTCACAAAGTCCAGTGTTCTTCACCTGGATTTGACTGATATCTGCTTGTGACACTCACAGCATGGGCTATATCAGGTCGTGTACATAGCATGGCATACATGAGGCTCCCTATTGCAGAAGCATAAGGATCTGCTCATGCGTTCTATTTCTCAGGTGTGCTGGGCACATCTTCTTGGAAAAGATGATACCATGTCTGAAGGGTATTAATCCCCTCTTAGAGTTTTCCATTTACTAAACTCTTTAGTACTTCTCTATGTACATCTCTGTTGAAAGTTCTAGCATCCTATCGGTCTATCTCTATTAGACCTTAATTCCTAGAATAAGGATGCTTCACCTAGGTCTTTCATGGAGAATTCCTTGGACAACCACAATCTTGAACTGTGTTCACATGAATATCATTCCCAATAAGGAGGATGTCATCCATGTACAATACGAGGAAGACAACAGTGCTCCACTGACCCTTTTGAAAAACATGTCCTCCTTCGTTTTTGATGAAACCAAACATTTTGATCACATTCATTGAAACGAGTGTTCCAGCTCGAGATGCTTGCTTAAGTCCATATATGGACCTTTGCAGCTTGCAAACCTTTGATCAGTATACTGGATGTAACCTAACGGCTGTTCCACATGATGTCTTCCTCAAGAATATCCATTTTGGAATGCCGTTTTCACGTCCATTTGCCAGATTTCATAATGAAATAGGCTGCAGCAAGCAAAGCAATGTGCGGATGGATTTTAGCATAGCTACTGGAAAAGGATCCTGATAGTCTATGCTTCGCGTTGACTATAACCTTTTGCCACCAATCTAGCCTTGAATGTCTCACATTCTCATCTACACAATCTTTCTCTTGAGATCCGATGAGCTCCAAAGGTACTATACCTTCTGTGGACTACCAAGGTCCAGACTTGTTTGAGTGCATCGAGTCAATTTTCTGACTCATTGCCTCTACCATTTTCGGAGTCGATATCTGATATCGCCTCATTGTAGGTTTTGGGATCATCTCCATGAGCACCATTACCTACGAGGAACATTTTCTCTACATCCTCTGAAATAATACCTAAGTATCTTTCAGGGATGGGAAACTCTTTCCGATCTATGAGGTGGAGGAGTACGTTCTTATTGGCTCAATCTGATTTGGTTCATTGGTCTTAGCTCGTTCTGCTTGCTGAGACTTTCTCATCAAGCTTGATCTACTTTTTCAATGCCGCTATCTTGAATAAACTATTTTCAAGAAATATGCAATGTCGACTCACAATCACATTGGTCTTCTGGAATGTAGAAATAGTATCTAATGACTCTTTAGGATATCCTATGAATCGAGCTCTGAAGAACCTAAACTCTAACTTGTCCGCTTGTTGTCTTTTGACATGAGCCGGACAACCCCAAATTCTGAGATGACTCAGACTTGGTTTCTTACCGTGCCATATCTCATACGGTGTGTAGGAACGGTTTTAGAGGAATCATGTTCAGTAGATAGATTGAAGTTAACAATGAGTGTCCCCAAAGGAAATCAGGAGGTCTGTGAAGCTCATCATGGATCGAACCATATCTAATAGAGTCTGATTTTCCATTCTGAACCCCGTTAGTGAGGTGTTCCTGTGGAGTCGTTGAGAGACTATGCCATATCCTTGAGATAGTCTAGAATTTCCCTGCTAAGGTATTCACCTCCTCGATCTGATCGAAGAACCTTAATGGGTTTTCCTGTTTGTTTTTTCGACTTCATGGCTGAATCTTTGAACTTTTCAAAGTTCAGACTTGTGTCTCAAAGATACACATACCCATACCTGACAGATCATCGGTTAAAGGTAATGAAGTAGACAAAATTGCCTCATCGGCACATATCAAATGGGCCGCACACATCAGTATGTACTAGGGCAAGGAGATCGTGGCCCTCTCCCCTATCAACAAAAGGGAGCTTTAGTCATTTTGCCTTGAAGACCGGAATTCACAAGTTGGATATGACTCGGAAGTCAATGGACTCAATAGCCCATTTTTCTCCAATTTGTTATCCTATCTTCTGACTATATGACCTAATCCAGATGCCATAGATATCTATCGTTTGGACTATTCCCTAGGTCGTTTGGCATTCACGTTTTGCTCGACAGTTAGAAAGGTACATCAATATGTAGCTGATAAAGATCTTAATAAGGAAACCATTTGCAATTTTATTTCTTTCATAAAGAATGTTACATGGTCCTTAAAGAAGTGAATCACATAACTTCTTTGCTAAGCATGAAACAGAAAATTAAATTCCTGCTGCTGCAGGCACAAAATAACAGTTTTTAAACTAAGTCTAACAGATGGTAATCGAAGAGGTATGTTCCCACGGCTACTTTTACCAGGGGCAAAAAACTTTTTTCCTTTTTGGCTTTTCCCCCCATTTTTTAAAACCAAATTTCTTTTAGGGGGGATTTTTCAAATTTGTTCTCCCCCCCCATTTCCCTCAGCCTCCTGCTATCCTCAAGTGCTCATGGTGATGATCCCAAAACCTACAATGAGGCGATATCAGATATCGACTCCGAGAAATGGCTAGAGGCAATGCAGTCAGAAATTGACTCGATGCACTCAAACCAAGTCTGGACCTTGGTAGATCCACCAGAAGGTATAGTACCTATTGGATGTAAATGGATCTTCAAGAGAAAGATTGGTGCAGATGGGAATGTGGAGACATTCAAGGCTAGATTGGTGGCAAAAGGTTATAGTCAACGCGAAGGCATTGACTATCAGGATACCTTTTCCCCAGTAGCTATGCTAAAATCCATCCGCACATTGCTTGCTGTTGCAGCCTATTTCGATTATGAAATATGGCAAATGGACGTGAAAACGGCATTCCTAAATGGATATCTTGAGGAAGATATCTATATGGAACAGCCGCTAGGTTTCACATCCAGTGATACTGATCACAAGGTTTGCAAGCTGCAAAGGTCCATATATGGACTTAAGCAAGCATCTCGGAGCTGGAACACTCGTTTCAATGATGTGATCAAAATGTTTGGTTTCATCAAAAACGAAGAGGAACCATGTGTTTTCAAAAGGGTCAGTGGGAGCGCTGTTGTCTTCCTCGTATTGTACGTGGATGACATCCTCCTTATTGGGAATGATATTCCCATGTTGACATCAGTCAAGATGTGGTTGTCCAAGGAATTCTCCATGAAAGACCTAGGTGAAGCATCCTTTATTCTAGGAATTAAGGTCTATAGGGATAGACCGAATAGGATGCTAGGACTTTCACAGAAGATGTACATAGAGAAAGTACTAAAGAGGTTTAGTATGGAAAACTCTAAGAGGGGATTAATACCCTTCAGACATGGTATTCATCTTTCCAAGAAGATGTGCCCCAGCACACCTGAGGAAATAGAACGCATGAGCAAGATCCCTTATGCTTCTGCAATAGGGAGCCTCATGTATGCCATGCTATGTACACGACCTGATATAGCCCATGCTGTGAGTGTCACAAGCAGATATCAGTCAAATCCAGGTGAAGAACACTGGACTTCTGTGAAATGTATCCTTAAGTACTTGAGAAGAACTAAGGATATGATGTTGGTCTTTGGTAACGGAGAACTCCAAGTCCAGGGATACACAGACTTCAGATAGATTCATGTCTGATATAGATGGAAGATCGAAAGTCATGGAACATCTGGCGAAGGAAGATTCTAAGAAGTTTGTGCAGAAATGTAATGAGAGAGTTCCAAGCAAACAGTGATACCACCTCATCCGCGATTACCTCGAGAAGGGTTACGTCGAGGTCAAGAGAGTCAACTCCACAGATAATGTGGCAGACCCACTTACAAAGCCGTTGGGCCAGCAGAAGATCGAAGCCCACCTTGAGAAGATGGGACTTAGACTTGTAGCCAATTGGCTTTAGGACAAGTGGGAGATTGTTAGATATATGTGCCCTAGAAGCCAGAATTGGCTGACACTTGTAATACACTTCTAGGGGCAAAATTATAATTTTGACTAAAATCAATAAAATGGGTTATTTTCTATCACATATGTGTATTTAGTGTCTGTGATACATCCTTTGAGTTAATGGTAATGATAATTCATATTTTCAAGAGTTGAAAATTTAAGACATGAATAATCATTATTAACTCATAAAATTGCTCCCGACCATAGGATCATCACGAGGATGGTGATTGATCCGGAAGGTTGGTGTACAATCGCTTCTCTTTAGTAGATGAGTCTTGAGTCTACGGTGTGGAGACACCGGAGCGAGAGTACAGGTACTCGTTAGAGAACGAGGGCACTGAGCGTGACCACCTCGAGTAGTCATTAGGGAGTCTACCTTCTCGTCAATGACTGACTCGATGCTGCAGTAGTGTGTCTGGTTCTTTGACCTGAGATGCATCGGCAGTTCACCTTGAGGGTGTTATAGTTTGACTACACCATTACTCGGTCTCCTAGCCATATGGAACCCTGAGGTGTATGTTGGCTATAGCATGTTCATTGTAGGAACTGGATTGCATCAAGATGGAATCTATCTACCTCGGTGGTAGAGGAGCAGCCCTATGATGATCATGAGAATCAAGTCCAGAAATCCATGGCCATGGTAGAGTGAAATAATAGAAAGAGTTTCTATTTAGATTTTCACATTGGACTCGAATCGAATGATTACATCATATGACAGAGACTAGGGTTTGACGAGTTCACCTTAACCCTAATCTGATCGGGGCTCAAGATAGAAGAACTTGAATCACACAGGTAGCTGCACCAAGAGGTTCGCATTCAGCTCTGATGGGTTGCCACCATATACTGCTAGGTGTCACTGGTGGATTTTGGGAGCAATTAGAATGATTTAGATGATCGATCATTCTAGCTGTTCGAATCAGAAGAGTTCTGATCCATCGAAAGGAGTTTCGATGATGTCGATGATAGAGATCATGACATATCCCATTACCATACAGAACTGAACCTAACTGGGTCACACAAACAAGGGTTTGAATCTGGTGATCATCAATTGAACTGATCTAGTTCAATTGATCTGAATGAGATTCAATTAGGTTCAAGGAAATCGTGCTAGCACTCGATTGAACCTAACGTTCTTCTTTTGCTATCATAAATAAGTTGTCCTGTCAGAGCCAAAGGAGTTTGTGCTCAATCAGAGGCCTTCATATGGTCTGACTGGAGGTTGTCCAAGTCAGAAAAGGTTGTCTTATTTTGTAAGACATTACCTGCCATTTTTGGTCACCTGCCATTTCTTGTTCTTTGACTTTGGTCAAAAGTCTACCTTTGACTGGTCAAACGTTGACCATTGACACTTTGACTTTTGACCACATGTCATGCACCTATTGGAGAGCTGGTGGGGGCCTGTCCCCCTGCCAGAACCTGGCAAGGAGGAAGGGCGCACGCCACCCTAGGCGTGTGCCCAAGTTGGAGGCGCCTAGGAGTCCTTGTTGGACAAGGACTCCATCTCCTTTTTGGATTCCAATTAGAGTTCTTCTAAGAACCAACTTTGACTGGTCTTAGGCACCCTCTAAGGAGGAATCCAGGGGACTCTATTCCCACCAATCAGATTTAGATCTGATTTCACAAAGGGTTGTGATTGGTTGGGAAGGAAGAGGAGTTGGATCACAGCTTAGTCTATAAATAAGACCCTGCGCCCAACTCAAAGAGAAGAATTCAATTGAGAAACCCCACGCCCCAAGGCTGCCTCTCCCCTCCTTCTCCATGCCATAGTCTCTTCTCCCCTTGCTCTCCACATCCAAAAGGAGTTTTGGACCTTGGTTGGTGCGATTCAGATCAAAGAAAGGCGATCAAAAATAAGAAGGCTGCGCTGCTGCAAAGGACGACTGCTCATCTTCAAAAGAGTTTTGAAGATCCTCCAGATCAGATCCAGATCTGATTTTTGGAGGTGTGATAGAGAAGAAGAGGATCTCCAAATCCAACCTAAGTGGATACCGATAGAGGCCAGGCGCTTGCGTGGCTAAGATCCAGAACCTTCCGCTGCAAACAGGATCATCAACAGGGTAATAGGATTACCCAGATCAGGTAAATTAAATTTGATTTAATTTATCTTTTAATTTTATTTTATTAAAATAATAGGAATCAGATCTGAAACATATCAAGATCTGATTGGGATCAAGAGAAAAATTTTTGAAATATATCTCTTGATCTGATCAGATCTGAACGAACCTGGACCGGGAAATCAGGATTTTTCTTCAGCCATGTACTCTGCTTCACTAACAAAGTCTGTCACTATATGCTTCTTAGAACCTTTTCAATAGATGGCTCCATCATTTAGAGTAAAGATATACCCCGACACACTTTTACTATCATTATAATCAGATTGAAAGCTAGAGTCTGTAAACTATACAAGCTTCAAATCTGACTCACCATAAACCAACCACCTTCCAATGATTTTCTCCACGGTCAGACTGGTATCTACTCACCACTCCTAGTGAGTATGCCACGCTAGTCTCATACATATCATTGCATACATAATAGACCCCACTGCTGAAGCATATGAAATTCTACTCATACGCTCTCTCTCTCTTTAGGAGTTATCAGACAATCCTTCTTAGAGAGAGAAATTTCATAGCCTATTGGAAGATAGCCCTTTTTGGAATTCTCCATGCTGAACCTCTTCAGCACGATTTCTATGTACATGGACTAAAAAATATACCAAGCATCCTTTTAGATCTATCCATATAGATCTTCATCCCTAGGATGTCAGATGGTTCACCCAAGTCCTTCATGGAGAACTGTAATGACAATCAGACTTTTATTCCTTGTAGTGTGAGAATATCATTTTCAATTAAGAGAATGTCATCCATGTACAAAATAAGAAAGACCACTGCTAGACCATTTTCCCATTTATAAATGCAGGGTTCTTCTCCATTCTTAATGAAGCCATACATTTTGATCACTTTATCAAAATGCATGTTCCAACTCTGAGATGTCTGCTTCAATCCATAAATGGATCTCTGAAGCTTGCACCTTGGACTCATCTATGGATGTGAATCCTTCAGGTTGTATCATATATACCTCTTCGATCAGCTTTTCATTTAGGAAAGCTATCTTTACATCCATCTGCCAGATCTCATAGTCCAGATGAGCGTAATGGCAAGTATGATCTGAATGGACTTGAGCATTGCCATAGGGGAGAACGTCTCGTCATAGTCAATACCATAACATTGATATTATCTCTTGACAACCAGATAGGCTTTATAGATCTCCACCTTTTCATCTACACCCTTCTTTCTTTTGAAGACCCATTTATACCCAATGGATTTAACCCCTTCAGATGGGTGAACTAATGTCCATACATCATTGACCTTCATGAAATCCATTTCAAATCTCATGGCTTCTAGCCATTTCTCAGAGTCGGATCTCTGCATCACATCCATATAAGTGATCGAATCCTTATCATTCTCATCGAGTTCGATGAGATCACCATCTTCGACCAAGAATCCATAGTATCTATCCGAATGGCATGGTACTCTACTGGATCGTCTTAATGATGTGGGTTCATTAGGTTTTGGATCTGATCTAATCAAATCTGACTTAGGTTCAACATTCTATGTTGGACTTTCTACCTATTGAACTTCATCAAGTTCAACCATAGAGGCAACAGTTCCTTCACTAAGGAACTCCTTTTCCAAAAAGATTGCCTCAAGGATGATGAACACCTTTTATTCATTAGCATGGTAGAAATAGTATCCTTTGATCTCTTTTGGGTATCCTATGAATGTACACTTGTCAGATCTAGGTCCAAGTTTGTCTGTAACTAACCATTTGACATAAGTTGGGCACCCCCAAACCCTAACGTGTGAAAGTGCTGGCTTACGTCATATCCATATCTCATATGGGGTTTTAACTATGGACTTACTCGGAATCCTATTTAATAGATAATAAGCCAATTTAAGTGCATATCCCTAGAAGGATATCAACAAGCTGGCAAATCCCATCTGGATCGAACCATTTCTAACAAACTCCGATTCCTTCTTTCAGACACACCATTATGCTGTGGTGTTCCAGGAGGTGTCCATTGAAAAAGATATCCATTCTCTCCTAGATATGTGAGTAACTCACCAAAAAGGTATTCTCCTCCTCGGTCATACCGAAGAGTTTTAATACTCTTTCCAATTTATTTTCTACTTCACTTTGGAATCGTTTGAACATTTCAAAAGAATCCAACTTATGTTTCATCAGATAGACATATTCATATCTGGATAGATCATCTATGAAAGTGATAAAGTAGACATATCCACCTCTGGCACCTGTGCTCATTGGTCCACATACATCTATATGTACTAGACCTAAGAGCTCATTGACTCTCTCACCTTTTTCAGTAAAAGATGACTGAGTCATTTTACCAAGAAGATAGGACTCACAGGTTGAAACTGATTCACAACATTGAGGATTTCCTCTTGAGTCAACCTATTTATCTTGATCTTATTTATATGACCTAGCCTATAGTGCCATAAGTAGATATCTGATATACTATCTAATCTAGACTGCTTGCCAATAGAATAGACTACATTAACAGATTGTGATAACATATATACACCATTATTCAATTGTCCATCGAAAGCAGTAATTCCATTCACAATGATATTACAAACTCATTTTTTTATTGAAATTTCATAATTGTTCATGGCCAAAAGACCTACAAAAATGATATTTAAAAAGAAACTGGGACAAAAATGACAATCACTAAGAACAATGGTATGAGATTCAAATACAAGTTTCAAAATTTCTAAAGCTAGAATTGAAATTGGTCTTCCATCTCCAATGTTTGGGAATCTCTCGCCTTACTCGAATCTTCTACTGACCTACAACTCCTGCAATGAATTACAAATATTGTAAGGGCTACCAGTATCCAATACCCAGTCAGTAATATCATAAATAGAAAAATTGTAAGGAGCTATCATATAAATATCTTGCCCAGCAATAGCTTGCTTCCTTCTCTGCCTGTTCGGGTTTAGGGAGGCAATGTACTGAGGATGGTTCTTCTTCTAGTTCCCCCGCTTCTTGCAAAAGAAGCATTCAGCTTGACACTTATCGGGCTTGATCTTCCTGGTCTGGCCCTGCACTGATGTCCCAGCCTAAACTTGCACCTTGTTTATTTTCTTCTTCTTATTCTTCTTTCCTTTCCTAAAGGGTCGAGAACCAGAAGACGAACCTCCCACTAAGTTCACCGACTCTTTATAGAGCTGGTGATCCTTCTCAAAGTTCTGAAGTAATCTCAGTAAGCCATGGTAGTTTACTTCAGGCTTTATCATTCTATAATGAGTAAGAAAAGGGAGATAGGACTTTAGCAATAAGTTTAGTATTACATCTTTTCCAAGTTGTTCATGCAAGAAAAAGCTATGTTTGCTCAAGCACTCTATCAGCTCTATCATATAGAGTACATGATCAGTGACAGAGGCTCCATCCCACATTCTGGCTTTGAAGATGGTGCAACTAGTCTTATGCCTCTCAACGTCATCAGGTGTGCCAAAAAAATTCTTCAACACTTGAAGCATTTTATTTGGCTAAGCTGTCTCAAACCTGCGACTAAACTCATCGCTCATCACAACCAGTATAATGCAACGCATCATGGTTCAGTCACTGAGCCACTTCTGATAAGTATCTCTAATTATTCCACGCGCAATGGCAGCTGGCTCCTCAGGTGCAAGATCCGTCAGCACATATAGGATCCATTCATACTTTAGGACAATCTTCAATTTTTCGTACCAGCTATCGAAGTTGGGTCCCACAAACTTATCATTATCCAATAATGATCAAAGCGATAGAAAAGTGGCCATGTCTGCATAAAAAAAATTAAAATCTAATTAGTAATTGATTAATTAAACATAAATATTTAAACTTTAATCAAAAAATTTCTTTCACTATTTTATTCGAATTGATAGCCTCTACCTCCAATTCAAAAAATTATCCTAATTCCTTAGTGGATGTTAGAATCCACATGGACTGTACACGAGCCCAACTTTGGTTGGACCATCCATGTACATCTAAGAGTAGGTTCATAATCAGTTATTTCTTCAAATAATTTTTAGTAATTAAATTTTGCCCTAGGCCCTGATCAGTTGGCTTTGGCCTTCTCAAAAAAGGGTCCTGTTAGGTCCAACCATTAACATGACCATACTTGATCCATCCAACCAATGAATGATCAGGCCCAACTTTGGTTGGCCTACTTGACCTCCATTTAGAAAGATGTATCCAAGAGATCATATAATGAATGATAATTCCATCAATTGATAAGCACCAGGCCTTTGGGCCTCTAATGATTATCCAACTGATGGACTCATTACCATCCACTTTAATTAGAGGCTATGATTCAGTTATCATATAATTATTTTATTTTAGAAATCTAATAATTTTAGAGAATTTAATTTATAGAAGTGAGTAGGTCAAATTAACTAGCTTGTCGTCATGATCCTCCCACTAACTTCACCAAGTCTGCTTAAGGGAGACCATTAATAGGCTGATCTAGGAGCACCTAAATCAATCAAACTGATTTACCTAGCTGATATGGGTCAGCTCGAATAATTAAGCAATCTGATCAAAACATAATATCACCAAGAGATCAGGTAAGTTCGATCAGTGGAAGGGTCTGCCAAGCTTGCCTTAGACACCATCAGAAATGGTCAGGTAAGCGAGCTGCCAATTAAAAACTATTGGTCTAGTTTACCTTAGACACCAACTAGTTTAATTAGTTTCAATTAGATCAATCTAATAGTTTGTGCTAGACCACGTAACCAAGAATTAAGTCCATCTTGGGTCTTGTTAAAGACATGGACTTGACTAACTACAACTATTGCAATTGATCTAGAGAATCCATGATCTAATCTAAGATAATAATTAATTAGATTTAGTCAATTCCCTATTAAGTCCATTCTTTAATCTAATCCTAGGTCTAACTCAATTAATGGATCTAATCCCTACTAACTCATTAACCCACTATGTTATGATTCGTGTCACAAGATCTTCAATTTACAATCATAGAACCTAATCAAACAACTTCTTAATTCTTAATTAAGTTTTGGGCTGAGGGTTGGGGTTTGGCTTTTCAAAAATAGTTTTCATGTTTGTAAAACATTTTTACAACATGGTTCTATCAATCAAGTTGCATGTTTGATTCATAATCAATATGCAACTAATATAAACATGAGTCTACTTTAGATCTAATCTAAACAGGTTCATGTAATTGAAATAGTTTCAATAATAATCAATCATAAATCTTTCTAGATCAAATCTAACATATTTATAAAGATTAAAATTATATTAAAATATTTTTAATTAGGTCAAAAAATCTCTTAAATCTAATTTAAAATTTTATGATCAATATTTTAGATCAGCATGTACTAGGACAACCTATTCGCTGTCAGGGGTAAACCTTACAGCAGGACAACCTTATGACAGTTCGTGCAATCTAAAATATTTTATTTTTAGATATAAAACTATTTTAAGCCTATTAAATTATAAATAAAATTAGATCAAATCTAATAAATTTATGATTAGAGTTAGATCATCACGAACTAGGATAATCTATTCACTATAAGGGAACCTTACCACAGGACAACCTTATAGCAGTTCATGAGATCTATTTTTTTTTTAATTTTAGATTTAATAATTAGATTATAAATTAAATTTAATCTAAAAAATAATTTAAATATATACAAAAATCATGTAAGAACAACCTTGCTCTAATACCAATTGAAGGTTTTTGATCTAGGGTTTTATAGGTAGATCTTAAAACTTTTTCAAGATCTTGGAACGAAAGACTTAAATAAATCAAATATTAATTTAAATAAATATGTAAATACCTAGATCATAAATTTATAATATGATCAAAGTATGATATTAAATTAAAAATTAAAATCAAATAAAAAAGAAAAAGTTGATCAAATCAACCTAGATCTACACTACATCAAATGTAGGTCTGAAGTTTATAGATCATATCTATTACTTGAGCAAGTTAGACATTCTAGCTTGCTGATCCAAGCTTGAGGATAAAGTCATGAGTCGCACATGTGTCCGACCCCTAGGAGTCGTCCACACGAGCCTACGATCTCTGATCTGAAGTTCGATGCAGAAAATCAGCACAACATGCTAGTACTGTGCTGATCCTTCTTCGACGGTCGATCCGATGCTTTCTTCTTCAAAATTTGGACTCTTCAAAATATGAGAAGGAAGATGAGAGTTTACTGATTTGACACTCCTTTAGAAAATACTTCAAAAAAAAAAGAGGAGAGATTGAAAATAAAACAATCCTCGAAGAAGACCCTCTTCTTCTTCTCTTTTCTATCACCGAGACACCTAGTTTGGTGCCTATGGAACCCCCATACCCAAGGACCCTCTTTCTCTGATTTTGGCACACCTCAAATCCCTCCCAAATCTCTATATTCCATGAAAAAATTAGAACAAAATTCGTCCAATAAATAGAGAAAAAGAAGAGTCCAAGTTAGATCAAAATCCTAGACTAGAAATATCCAAACATGGGAAGTTGTTGGGGCGCCCAACTCTTGGGCGCCTCCTCCCCAATTATTGGCATGGACCATCAAGGGATGGTGCATAAAAAAAGGAGATTATTTTTATAGAATAAAATAATAATTAATTAAAAGAGGGGGCATCACTCAAGGAAAGGTGTTTTGGTCAATAAGGATTCTATCTCATAAAATCCTAAGCAAAACTAACTCCTCTTTTGACTTGGTCTTCCAACGAATTGCCTTATGAGAAAAGGTGGAGAGAAAGAGGGCATGAGAAGCCATGGGATTGGAGAATTTTCATATAAGAAACAAAACAAAAAGGGCAAGAGGCATGAGGATTTAGTAGTGTAAGTGATAGGGAGTCCTTGTCATACTAGGACCGTTGTTTTGACTTGGTCAAACAAGATCTTTTAACCAAATAAAATCAAGATTAAATCAATCTAATTAAATAAGGTCCTAACCTATTTAAGGACTTAATTAAATTAGATTAAATCAAATTTAATTTTAATTTATTTTCTAATCAAATTAAAAAATTGGGTTAATCCGAGTCCTAGTTAGACTAGGACTAGTTCTTCCTTGCACTTGGCTTATCCATAAACCAATTGGACTTGATCCAATAAAGCCCAAACCAAATCTAATTAAATCATATTTAATTAGACTTAATCTCAATCTATTGGCTTAATCAAATTAAGTCAATTAGCTAACTAATTGCTAATCGATCCTCCTACAACACTTGCACTAGGTTAAACATCAATCATATTGATTGTTTAACCCTAGAATGATTCTTAATCATTGATCAATCATTCAATCAGATTGTAAGCTCTAATGTGTGTGACCTCATAGGTCCGAACCTAAGTCAGTAGTATAGAAATAAATTTCTATATCAATCGAAGTGATCATCTAGTAATGATACCCGATGGGCGGATAGGTCGAAGGCATAGAACACGATCCTTAGAACCCATGCGGATATAGTTTCTATATAATTCATCTCCTTGACCAGAATGCTCGTAGGATACCTCAGAGTTCAACTATCAACTCTAATTAGGTTGTCCACATTGTATTTCAAAATATCAAATCCATCTGATGGATTACCCTGGCCAAGATTTTGCTATATTGAAATATAGTGATACATTCTTCTCCAACTCTTGAAATGGTCAATTCCATCTTAATCACACTCCGACTTTGCGAGTACTTGACTGTGCTCAGAAGCCTTTCATTGCTGAATTAGAAATTTAGTTAGTTCAGTACCAAAGCACAATGAGTTATTTGCAAGTCACTGAGGTGATCTCAGGTCTAAAGGATACTTATACCTATATCCCATCAGAGACATTTTCGATAGTAGAATGCTCTGGAGTTGGTCACGTTCAATGACGATGTATCCATCCATCTCACCTACATGCCATACTAGTATCTCCACACTCCTTGGTTAAGAGGACAACTGATAAGTACCATAAATCCATCAATAAAAATATTAATTTATTAATTAATTTATATTATTTTTTAAGAATTAATGATCAATTTATATATAATTTTTGAGAAATTTATATTTTTATTAATTAAAAAATTAATTATAAAATGATAAAAATTAAAAAATAAAATTTTATAATCAATGAAAAGAGCTCATGTTTTTGATCGTAACGAAATAAGTTTGGAGAAAAACGGAGCTAAAACGAAAAAGATATGAATTTCTAAAGAAATAAAATAAAAAAAAATTTAAATGAAAAAATAACATACGGCTCAAACGGCTCAAGTCGCCATGCCGTAGCAGCTGTCGCATCCAAACACGTTGAGTCAAGCCGATCAGGCCGGCGCGCCAAGCCATCCAAGCTAGCCAACTCAAGCCCAGAAGCCATCAGCCGGTCTACAGAATAGTATGGACCGCCAGCTCAGCAAACACCGGCAAATGAGAGCCTGCCACATGGTGGACCAAGACCCCTAAAGGGTTTATAGAAAATTCATCATGGCTCATAGGGCATTTTGGTCTTTTCATCTATCAATAGAAGGCGATGATTGGTTGTGGAGCACGATGTGGTCGGTCCATGCGGTCCATGGGAACAGTAAACGTGCGATCGTGCAATGGTGGTTGTTTGCGGTCAGGATCGGATGGTCAGGTTCTTTTTCGATTGCTGATTTCACCTAGATCGCCATCAAACGGTAGTGCTTGATTTCATCTTCGATCTGACAGTCCAGAAGGCTCCTGATGGCAATCAAACTCTCACGCGCATGATCAATGGCATAAATTCCTCCATCAAGCGTGATCCAATGGTCAGAAATTAATCCAAATTGATTTGGGCCATTACACGTCTATTTTTGATATTTTTGGAAGCATCGGATCACCATCCAATGGCTAGAATTAATAGAACTCAATAGGGGCTATTTTAATCCGAATTTCACTCTGATTTCTTTCTATTTTCATGATTAAAACAACCCTTAGTCCCACATTGCCTTCACAAAAAAATATCTAGCCTCCCTAGCTCTATAAAAAATACCCAGGCCTTCAGAAATCAACATCTTCGATCATGGTGAAGCTTTGGTACAGGGTGAAGCCAGGCTATGGGTTAATGGCTGCTTCAAAGCAATTGATGCCGAGAAGAAGAGCAGGGCTTCTACACCATCTTTTCACCAATGTCGATCCAAGATCATAGATCAGCCTATTTTATTTTTTTTATTTTATGTATTTAAATTATGAACTTTTTAATACAATATTTATTTTTATGCTCTTTAATTTCATATTTTTTATTTTATAATTTAATTTCTATACTTTAAATTATTATTTTTATTGCAAATAGATGCTAAGATCTAACTAATAGATCTTAGTACCAAGTTTAAATTTCTGCACCTTTTAACTTTTGCTTTTTATTTTCTGACTTCACTTTTGATCCCAAAACTCTTCTTTTTTTTTTCTTTTGTAAAATCAAAGATTTCAAATCTAAAAACACTACCTTCCCTGTAGATTCGATCAGACTCACAGCTATCTATGAATTTTTAGTTATTTTAAAAAGTTGGATTAAACTAATAAACATGGTGTCTTAACGACAACATCGCGTTCCTATCAAGTTTTTGGCACCATTATCGGGGATGGAATAGATGCTATTTTTTCTTTGATTTCTTTGATTTTTTTTGTAAATTAATTATAAGTATTTTTTTAAAATATTACACACTATTTTTTTTTTATTTTATAAAAAAAAAGAGAAAAGGAAGAAAGCATCTAATTTTGGTGTGATCAATCCTAACCCTAGTCCTCTTTTCTTTTTATTTATTTATTTACTTATTTTATTTTAAATTAATTTTAAAAAATATTTATTTAAATCTAATTAAAAATCTCATGATAAGATTAGAAATCTTAACTACTTAGAGCATGCATCATATTAATTTTATTTTTATTTTTTTATTTTTTAGTGATTGTTAAAGGCAAGGTAAGCCTTTCAAAATTCAATTAGTTGCAGACATCTAGTTTAAGTTGCATAGAATCCTTTGATTGAAAATTTTGTGTGCATATTCATCTTTAAATCAAATTAAGGGTACAACCCAATTAAACAAGATAAGGTGGGGATTTGATCACCCTTTCTTGGCCCACAAATAACCAACCAGCATCTTGCATTGACCTAAGCCTTTAATTTTAAAATCAATTAGACATCAACCCTAGGAACTCGAGCTCAATAGGATAAGAAATCCTAAGAGTTGAAACAAGTTAGAATTAGTCAATTTGATCGGTATCTAAGAAAGTGGTTCAAGGACGACTGGATCCGAAGGAAGATGGTTTCTAATTGATTCCGTTAGCTTATCTGGCCAAGCACAATTGGTGTCTAAGGTAAGCAATGGGGGGACTCCCACCGATCTTACACTTACCTGACTAGTTGATTGGCTAATCCTACACTTGGAGGGCTTGAAGGTGACCTTGGCAATTAGGAGCTATCTAGATCTAGGATAACCATGTTAGGATTGATTGATCAACTTGATTGCTAACCAACATCAAACCTAATTAAACCTAATTCTTTTCTCTCTTTTTAGTTCTAGGACTCCTTGGGACCTCTTCTTTCAAACTCTTCTTTCTTTCTTCTTCTTTCTCCTACAAAAATAAAATAAAATAAAATAAAATAAAAATTAAATTTAACTAACTAAAAAATATTAAAAATAATAATTAAATTAAATTAATAAATAAAATAATTAATTTTTAATATAACAAAATAATAAAAAAATATAAAAAAAATTTTAAAATTTTTCTTTGAACGACACGTTAGGGTTGCACTAGTGCATGCTATTATATATATGTGCCTTAGAAGCTTGAATTGGCTGACACTTATAATACACTTCTAGGGGTAAAATTATAATTTTGACTATAATAAATAAAATGGATTATTTTCTATCACATATGTGTATTTAGTGTCTGTCATACATCCTTTGAGTTAATGGTAATAATAATTCATATTTTCAAGAGTTGAAAATTTAAGACATGAATAATCATTATTAACTCATAAAATGCTTCCGACCATAGGATCATCATGAGGATGGTGATTGATCCAAAAGGTTGGTGTACAATCGCTTCTCTTTAGTAGATGAGTCTTGAGTCTACGGTGTGGAGACACCGGAGTGAGAGTACAGGTACTCGTTAGAGAACGAGGGCACTGAGCGTGACCACCTCGAGTAGTCATTAGGAAGTCTACCTTCTCGTCAATGACTGACTCGATGCTGCAGTAGTGTGTCTGGTTCTTTGACCTGAGGTGCATCGACAGTTCACCTTGAGGGTGTTATAGTTTGACTACACCATTACTCGGATCTCCTAGCCATATGGAACCCTGAGGTGTATGTTGGCTATAGCATGTTCATTGTAGGAACTGGATTAGCATCAAGATGGAATCTATCTACCTCGGTGGTAGAGGAGCAGCCCTATGATGATCATGAGAATCAAGTCCAGAAGTCCATGGCCATGGTAGAGTGAAATAATAGAAAGAGTTTCTATTTAGATTTTCACATTGGACTTGAATCGAATGATTACATCATATGACAGAGACTAGGGTTTGACGAGTTCACCTTAACCCTAATCTGATCGGGGCTCAAGATAGAAGAACTTAATCACATAGGTAGCTGCACCAAGAGGTTCGCATTCAGCTCTGATGGGTTGCCACCATATACTGCTAGGTGTCACTGGTGGATTTTGGGAGCAATTAGAATGATTTAGATGATCGATCATTCTAGCTGTTCGAATCAGAAGAGTTCTGATCCATCGAAAGGAGTTTCGATGATGTCGATGATAGAGATCATGACATATCCCATTACCATACAGAACTGAACCTAACTGGGTCACACAAACAAGGGTTTGAATCTGGTGATCATCAATTGAACTGATCTAGTTCAATTGATCTGAATGAGATTCAATTAGGTTCAAGGAAATCGTGCTAGCACTCGATTGAACCTAACGTTCTTCTTTTACTATCATAAATAAGTTGTCCTGACTGAGCCAAAGGAGTTTGTGCTCAATCAGAGGCCTTCATATGGTCTGACTAGAGGTTGTCCAAGTCAGAAAAGGTTGTCTTATTTTGTAAGACATTACCTACCATTTTTGGTCACCTGCCATTTCTTCGTTCTTTGACTTTGGTCAAAAGTCTACCTTTGACTGGTCAAATGTTGACCATTGATACTTTGACTTCTGTCCACATGTCATGCACCTATTGGAGAGCTGGTGGGGGCCTGTCCCCCTGCCAGAACCTGGCAAGGAAGAGGGCGCATGCCACCCTTGGCGTGTGCCCAAGTTGGAGGCGCCTAGGAGTCCCTATTGGACAGGGACTCCATCTCCTTTTTGGATTCCAATTAGAGTTCTCCTAAGAACCAACTTTGACTGGTCTTAGGCACCCTCTAAGGAGGAATCCTAGGGGACTCTATTCCCACCAATCAGATTTAGATCTGATTTCACAAAGAGTTGTGATTGGTTGGGAAGAAGAGGAGTTGGATCACAGTTAGTCTATAAATAAGACCCTACGCCCAACTCAAAGAGAAATCTGAATTAATTGAGATCTCCATGCCCCAAGGCCTTTTCTCCTCTCCTCCTCCATGCCAAAGCATCTTCTCCCTCTCCTCTCAACATCCAAAAGAGTTTTGGACCTTGGTTGGCGCAATCTAGATAAGAGAAAGGTGAGTGAAAGCTAGAAGGCTGCGCTGCTGCAAACGACGACTGCTGATCTTCAAAAGGAGTTTTGAAGGTCCTCCAGATCAGATCAAGATCTAATTTCTTGAGACGTGATAGAGAAGAATAGGATCTCCAGATGCAACTCGAGTGGATATGGGTAGAAGCCAGGCACTTGCGTGGCTTGATCCAAAATCTTCCACTGCTTATAGGATCATCAACGGGTAATAGGATTACCCACTTTAAGGTAAATTAAATTTGATTTAATTTATCTAATTTTATTTTAATTTTTAAAATAATAATAATTAGATCTAAAACATCTTAGATCTGATCTAGATCAAAAAAAAAAAATTTAAAATATATCTCTTGATCTGATCAGATCTGAACGAACCTGGTCTGGGAAATCAGGATTTCCCTTCAACTGGTATCAGAGCCAAGGTTCTAAAGTATTTAGATCTAATTTTAAATTTATTTTAATTAAAAAATAAGTAATTTTAGATGTCACATGAGATGTGATCAGATCTGAAATTAGAAAAAATTAAAATTAAATGATTTGGATCTAAGATTAGAAAATATGCATGACTAGTTCTAAAATAGAATAGTTCTATAGAATAGTCTTGCATGTTTTTAATTTAATCTGATTAAATCATATTTTAGATCTATTTATTTACTATTTTTTGATATTATAATGGTTATAATAATATCTAAAAAATAGCAAATAAAAATTATTTAATTTTAAATATCATATGAGATATGATTGATGCATGTCTAGACTAGTTGTAGAATAGTTCTACATAATTATCTAGATTAGAATTTATTTTGATTAGATCAATTTAAATCTAATTTTTTAGATTATTATGAGATAATTTAGATCTGAAAATATGCATGATTTGATACATGAGATGTATGCAAAATATGCCATGATTAGATCTAATTTGTATATGAGATATATGATATAGATCTAAAACTGTTTTGTAGTATTGCATGTTCCTGATTAAGGCGTTCCTCTTGGCCGTCCGATCATAAGAACGAAGAAGGGTTTAAAGGCCCTCTCTTTCCATTCGATGGGATGTTCTTATGATGTGTAGGGGTGCTGCGTGTTCGTCCTTAATCAGAAATCCAAAACTTACTTTCTGCAAAACCCTAGATCCTGAAATCCTAGGATTTATTGTGCATATTTTGTTTATGAACCCTACTTAATTAAGAATTAAGATTATGAAATATTAATTAGATCTAAAATTAAGAATTTTCAGATCTAAGACATATTCATAATACTGGGTTCGGGCTTGGGTAGCTCAATTAGGTCTAAGCGGTTGATCAAACCGAATCAAGAGTTGGTTAGATGGGATCAACAATGCTTAAATTGACCAGCCTAATAGGATTAAGTCTGGGTCAAGATCGAGTCACGATCAAGCAAGACCTAATTAGGCTCAGAGGTTAGAGTCTGGATTGTAGGCTAACCCAATTGGTTCTGGCTCAACAATTTGGTGTCTAAGGTAAGTTTGGCACATACGACCGACTGGTTTTTAATTGGAAGCTACTCGACCTGAATGCATTCTTGTACGAGTTAATGGCATATTCCTTCCACCGGTCTCACTTACCTGGCCATATCTGTTGACACAGTTCTGATCTGAGGTGGTCAATAATCCGAGCTAACCCATGCCACTAGGTTAGTCATAATTGTTATGACTATGATCAAGTCTAGTTTAATGAGACCTGAATCAATTCTCCCTAAGAAAAGATTAAGTCTGAGGTCTTCCACCATTGTAGATGTGCGGGCCCTTCCCGGGGTTGATTATTCTTCGGCTGGATACAGTGGCTCAGTTGCACCAGGAAGACGCAACCATGTCTATTAGGCATTGGATGCTATGGGCTGGAGGATGAGTTGGGCTCAATATTTTGGATACGGTGAGAGACTCAATTAGGAATCCAGTCTATGCAAATGGTGGGTCTGACTTAACTAAGGAGTGGATCAATATTTCCGGATACGGTGAGATTCATGAATTAGAGACCAAGTTTGGGTGCACCATGATTAGAGAATCATTGAACAAGAGTTGTTCACTCATTGGCTAACCCATCACCAATAACTGTTAGGTGAGGTGATGAGTCAGTTGGTGAGACCGCACCACCCACTAGAAATCATTAATCATGGAGATTTTTGCATCTCTACAGAGGGAGTGTAGGGATCCGAGAAAATAGTGGGAGCTAATTTGTTTAAAAATAAAATTTCCTAAACAAATTGGTCAAGTCATAATTACAGTATCTAACTAGAATCTTTGACTCTCTATAGGAAAAATGTCTGCGTCCAACCCATTAGCACGTATCCTGGACACACATAGACTGACCGGATCCAATTATAAAGATTGGCTCAGGAAACTATAAAATTATTTTGGGTTTCGAGAAGTTAACCCATGTTTTGGACCAGGACCCTCCCACCTTACCAGCCCGTCCATCTATTGAACAGAGAGCGTCTCTGAAAAAATGGATAGACGAAGATAATAAGGCCAGATATTACATGTTGGGCTCGATGTCTGATGAGCTCCAGCGCCAACATGAAGATATCGGGACTGCTCGCCAAATGTTGGCTCACCTACAGGAGATGTTTGGTGAACAGAGTCGCGCAGCCAAATATCAAGTCACGAAATGACTTTTTAAGGCTAAGATGCGTGATGGGCAGTCAGTCCAAGATCACTGTCTGACAATGATCAAGGACATGGAAGAGCTTGAGAAGCTCGGTGTGAAGTTAGACTTGGACCTGCAGAATGATATTATTCTGCAATCCTTGACTGATGCATATGGGCAATTCATCATGAATTACCACATGCATAAACTTCAAAATTCCTTGGCCGAATTAATGAATATGCTGGTTACCGCTGAGCTTTCTATGAAAGGTTCTAAAGGCTCAGTTCTTGCTATGGAATGGACTTCTTCCAAAAGAAAGTCTTATGGAAAGAAAAAGAAGTCTGTGAAAAAGCAGAAGGTGGAAGGAGCAAAGAAGAAGAAGGCAGAGCCGAAGATGAAAGCCGCTGCCAAAGGAAAGTATTTTCATTGCAACAGCGACGGCCATTGGAAGCGAAACTGCCCTACTTACCTGGCCACCCTGAAGAACAAGAAGGAATGTGATCCTTCTGTAACCATTGATGGTATGCTCATTTTATTCGAGCAAAACGTGAATGCCAAACGACCTAGGGATAGTCCAAATGACAGATATCTATGGCACCTGAGATTAGGTCATATAGCAGAAGATAGGATCAACAAATTGGAGAAAAATGGGCTATTGAGTCCATTGACTTCTGAGTCATATCCAACTTGTGAATCCTATCTTCAAGGCAAAATGACTAAACTCCCTTTTGTTGGACATGGGGAGAGGGCCACAGATCTCCTTGCCCTAGTACATACTGATGTGTGCGGCCCATTTGATGTGCCGGCTAGAGGCAATTTTGTCTACTTCATTACCTTTACCGATGATCTATCTAGGTATGGGTATGTGTATCTTATGAGACACAAGTCTGAAGCTTTTGAAAAGTTCAAAGAATTCAGACATGAAGTAGAAAAATAAACTAGAAAACCCATTAAGGTTCTTCGATCAGATCGAGGAGGTGAATACCTTAGTCAAAAATTCCTAGACTATCTCAAGAAAAATGGCATAGTCTCTCAATGGACTCCACCAGGAATACCTCAACTCAACGGAATTTCAGAACGGAGAAATCGGATCCTATTGGATATGGTTCGATCCATGATGAGCTTCACAGACCTTCCTGATTTTCTTTGGGGATACTCATTGTTAACTTCAATTTATCTACTGAATAGGGTTTCCTCTAAAACCGTTCCTACCACACCGTATGAGATATGGCACGGTAAGAAACCAAGTCTGAGTCATCTCAGAATTTGGGATTGTCCGGCTCATGTCAAAAGACAACAAGCGGACAAGTTAGAGTTTAGGTCCTTTAGAGCTCGATTCATAGGATATCCTAAAGAGTCATTAGGATACTATTTCTACATTCCAGAAGACCATAATGTGATTGTGAGTCGACATGCCATCTTTCTTGAAAAATAGTTTATTCAAGATAGCGGCATTGGAAAGCAGATCAAGCTTGATGAGAAAGTCTCACAAGTACAACGAGCTAAGGACCAATTGGAACCAAATTAGGTTGAGCCAATAAGAACACTACCTCCTCCACCTCATAGATCAGAAAGAGTTTTTCGTCCCCTGAAAGATACTTAGGTATTATTTCAGAGGAAGTAGAGAAAATGTTCCTCGTAGGTAATGGTGCTCATGGTGATGATCCCAAAACCTATAACGAGGTGATATCAGATATCGACTCCGAGAAATGGCTAGAGGCAATGCAGTCAGAAATTGACTCGATGCACTCAAACCAAGTCTGGACCTTGGTAGATCCATCAGAAGGTATAGTACCTATTGGGTGTAAATGGATCTTCAAGAGAAAGATTGGTGCAGATGGGAATGTGGAGACATTCAAGGCTAGACTAGTGGCAAAAGGTTATAGTTGAAGGAAAATCCTGATTTTCCGGTCCAGGTTCGTTCAGATCTGATCAGATCAAGAGATATATTTCAAAAATTTTTTCTTGATCTCAATCAGATCTTGATATGTTTTAGATCTGATTCTTATTATTTTAATAAATAAAATAAAATAAGATAAATTAAATCAAATTTAATTTACCTGATTTGGGTAATCCTATTACCCTGTAGATGATCCTGATTGCAGCGGAAGGTTCTGGATCTAGCCACGCAAGCGCCTGGCCTCTACCGGTATCCACTCGGGTTGGATCTAGAGATCCTCTTCTTCTCTATCACACCTCCAAAAATCAGATCTGGATCTGATCTGGAGGATCTTCAAAACTCTTTTGAAGATCTGCAGTCGTCCTTTTGCAGCAGCGCAGCCTTCTTGCTTTTGATCGCCTTTCCTTGATCAGGAACGCACCAACCTAAGTCCAAAACCCTTTTGGATGTGGAGAGCAAGGGGAGAAGAGACTATGGCATGGAGAAGGAGGGGAGAGGCAGCCTTGGGGCATGGGGTTTTTCAATTGAATTACATTCATTAGAATCTGAGTTGGGCGCAGGGTCTTATTTATAGACTAAGCGTGATCCAACTCCTCTTCCTCCCAACCAATCACAACCCTTTGTGAAATCAGATCTAAATCTGATTGGTGGGAATAGAGACCCCTGGATTCCTCCTTAGAGGGCGCCTAAGACCAGTCAAAGTTGGTTCTTAGAAGAACTCTAATTGGAATCCAAAAAGGAGATGGAGTCCTTGTCCAACAAGGACTCCTAGGCGCCTCCTACTTGGGCTCACGCCACCCTTGGCGTGCGCCCTTCTCCTTGCCAGGTTCTGGCAGGGGGACAGGCCCCCACCAGCTCTCCAATAGGTGCATGACATGTGGTCAAAAGTCAAAGGGTCAATGGTCAACGTTTGACCAGTCAAAGGTAGACTCAAAGAATTTGACCAAAGTCAAAGAACAAGAAATGGCAGGGCAAAAATGGTAGGTAATGTCTTACAAATAAGACAACCTATTTTGACTTGGACAACCTCCAGTCAGACCATATGAAGGCCTCTGATTGAGCACAAACTCCTTTGGCTCAGTCAGGACAACTTATTTATGATAGTAAAAGAAGAACGTTAGGTTCAATCGAGTGCTAGCACGATTTCCTTGAACCTAATTGAATCTCATTCAGATCAATTGAACTAGATTCAGTTCAATTGATGATCACCAGATTCAAACCCTTGTTTGTGTGACCCAGTTAGGTTCAGTTCTGTATGGTAATGGGATATGTCATGATCTCTATCATAGACATCATCGAAACTCCTTTCGATGGATCAGAACTCTTCTGATTCGAACAGCTAGAATGATCGATCATCTAAATCATTCTAATTGCTCCCAAAATCCACCAGTGACACCTAGCAGTATATGGTGGCAACCCATCAGAGCTGAATGCGAACCTCTTGGTGCAGCTACCTGTGTGATTAAGTTCTTCTATCTTGAGCCCCAATCAGATTAGGGTTAAGGTAAACTCGTCAAACCCTAGTCTCTGTCATATGATATAATCATTCGATTCGAGTCTAATGTGAAAACCTAAATAGAAACTCTTTCTATTATTTCACTCTACCATGGCCATGGGCTTCAAGACTTGATTCTCATGATTATCATAGGGCTGCTCCTCTACCACCGAGGTAGATAGATCCCATCTTGATGCAATCCAGTTCCTACAATGAACATGCTATAGCCAACATACACCTCAGGGTTCCATATGGCTAGGAGATCGAGTAATGGTGTAGTCAAACTATAACACCCTCAAGGTGAACTGCCGATGCATCTCAGGTCAATGAACCAGACACACTACTGCAGCATCGAGTCAGTCATTGACGAGAAGGTAGACTCCCTAATGACTACTCGAGGTGGTCACGCTCAGTGCCCTCGTTCTCTAACGAGTACCTGTACTCTCGCTCCGGTGTCTCCACACCGTAGACTCAAGACTCATCTACTAAAGAGAAGCGATTGTACACCAACCTTCCGGATCAATCACCATCCTCGTGATGATCCTATGGTCGGGAGCATTTTATGAGTTAATAATGATTATTCATGTCATAAATTTTCAACTCTTGAAAATATGAATTATCATTACCATTAACTCAAAGGATGTATCACAGACACTAAATACACAGGTGTGATAGAAAATAATCCATTTTATTAATTATAGTCAAAATTACAATTTTGCCCCTAGAAGTGTATTACAAGTGTCAGCCAATTCTGGCTTCTAGGGCACATATATCTAACAATCTCCCACTTGTCCTAAAGCCAATTGGCTACAAGTCTAAGTCCCATCTTCTCAAGGTGGGCTTCGATCTTCTGCTGGCCCAACGGCTTTGTAAGTGGGTCTGCCACATTATCTGCGGAGTTGACTCTCTTGACCTCAACGTAACCTTTCTCAAGGTAATCGCGGATGAGGTGGTATCGCTGTTTGCTAGGAGCTCTTCCTGCACAAACAGTCTGCTAGATGTCGACTTTCGATCATCTATATCAGACATGAAGTCGGAGTCTGTGTATACCTGGACTTGGAGTTCTCCATTTTCAAAGACCAACATCATATCCTTAGTTCTTCTCAAGTACTTAAGGATACATTTCACAGAAGTCCAGTGTTCTTCACCTGGATTTGACTGATATCTGCTTGTGACACTCACAGCATGGGCTATATCAGGTCGTGTACATAGCATGGCATACATGAGGCTCCCTATTGCAGAAGCATAAGGGATCTTGCTCATGCGTTCAGGTGTGCTGGGGCACATCTTCTTGGAAAGATGAATACCATGTCTGAAGGGTATTAATCCCCTCTTAGAGTTTTCCATACTAAACCTCTTTAGTACTTCCTCTATGTACATCTTCTGTGAAAGTCCTAGCATCCTATTCGGTCTATCCCTATAAACCTTAATTCCTAGAATAAAGGATGCTTCACCTAGGTCTTTCATGGAGAATTCCTTGGACAACCACATCTTGACTGATGTCAACATGGGAATATCATTTTCAATGAGGATGTCATCCATGTACAATACAAGGAAGACAACAGCGCTCCCACTGACCCTTTTGAAAACACATGGTTCCTCTTCGTTTTTGATGAAACCAAACTTTTTGATCACATCATTGAAATGAGTGTTCCAGCTCTGAGATGCTTGCTTAAGTCCATATATGGACCTTTGCAGCTTGCAAACCTTGTGATCAGTATCACTGGATGTGAAACCTAGCGGCTATTCCATATAGATATCTTCCTCAAGATATCCATTTAGGAATGTCGTTTTCATGTCCATTTGCCATATTTCATAATCGAAATAGGCTGCAATGGCAAGCAATGTGCGGATGGATTTTAGCATAGCTACCGGGGAAAAGGTATCCTGATAGTCAATGCCTTCACATTGACTATAACCTTTTGCCACCAGTCTAGCCTTGAATGTCTCCACATTCCCATCTGCACCAATCTTTTGTTAGATATGTGTGCCCTGGAAGCCAGAATTGGCCGACACTTGTAATACACTTCTAGGGGCAAAATTGTAATTTTGACTATAATTAATAAAATGGGTTATTTTCTATCACACCTGTGTATTTAGTGTCTATGATACATCCTTTGAGTTAATGGTAATGATAATTCATATTTTCAAGAGTTGAAAATTTAAGACATGAATAATCATTATTAACTCATAAATAGCACCCGACCATAGGATCATCACGAGGATGGTGATTGATCCGGAAGGTTGGTGTACGATCGCTTTCTTTTAGTAGATGAGTCTTGAGTCTATGTGTGGAGACACCGGAGCGAGAGTACAGATCTCGTTAGAGAATGAGGGCACTGAGCGTGACCACCTCGAGTAGTCATTAGGGAAGTCTACCTTTTCGTCAATGACTGACTCGATGCTGCAGTAGTGTGTCTGGTTCTTTGACCTGAGATGCATCGGCAGTTCACCTTGAGGGTGTTATAGTTTGACTACACCATTACTCGATCTCCTAGCCATATGGAACCCTGAGGTGTATGTTGGCTATAGCATGTTCATTGTAGGAACTGGATTGCATCAAGATGGGATCTATCTACCTCGGTGGTAGAGGAGCAGCCCTATGATAATCATGAGAATCAAGTCCTGAAGCCCATGGCCATGGCAGAGTGAAATAATAGAAAGAGTTTCTATTTAGATTTTCACATTGGACTCGAATCGAATGATTATATCATATGACAGAGACTAGGGTTTGACGAGTTTACCTTAACCCTAATCTGATCGAGGCTCAAGATAGAAGAACTTAATCACACAGGTAGCTGCTCCAAGAGGTTCGCATTCAGCTCTGTTGGGTTGCCACCATATACTGCTAGGTGTCACTGGTGGATTTTGGGAGCAATTAGAATGATTTAGATGATCGATCATTCTAGCTGTTCGAATCACAAGAGTTCTGGTCCATCAAAAGAAGTTTCGATGATGTCTATGATAGAGATCATGATATATCCCATTACCATACAGAACTGAACCTAACTGGGTCACACAAACAAGGGTTTGAATCTGGTGATCATCAATTGAACTAATCTAGTTCAATTGATCTGAATGAGATTCAATTAGGTTCAAGGAAATCGTGCTAGCACTCGATTGAACCTAACGTTCTTCTTTTACTATCATAAATAAGTTGTCCTGACTGAGCCAAAGGATTTGTGTTCAAATCTTCTTCTCTTTTT
>QRFJ01002129.1:147610-318699 GCA_006176705.1 Cocos nucifera | reverse complement strand
TAGAGAAGAAGAAGATCTTCAGATCTAGCTTGAGTGGATACCGATAGAGGCCAGGCACTTGCATGGCTAGATCCAGAACCTTCCACTGCATACAGGATCATCAACGAGTAATAGGATTACCCATATCAAGGTAAATTAAATTTGATTTAATTTATTTAGATTTTATTTTATTTCTAAAATAATAATAATCAGATTTAAAATATCTCAAATCTGATTAGGATCAAACAAAATTTTTTTTGAAATATATCTCTTGATCTGATTAGATCTGAACGAATCTGGTCCGAGAAATCCGGATTTTCCTTCAAAGCATTCTTTATTCTCGAAATTAAGGTCTATAGGGATAGATCGAATAGGATGCTAGGATTTTCACAGAAGATGTATATAGAGAAAGTACTAAAGAGGTTTAGTATGAAAAACTCTAAGAGAGGATTAATACCCTTCAGACATGGTATTCATCTTTCCAAGAAGATGTGCCCTAGCACACCTGAGGAAATAGAACGCATGAGCAAGATCCCTTATGCTTCTACAATAGGGAGCCTCATGTATGCCATGCTATGTACACGACCTAATATAGCCCATGCTGTGAGTGTCACAAGCAGATATCAGTCAAATCCAGGTGAAGAATACTGGACTTCTATGAAATGTATCCTTAAGTACTTGAGAAGAACTAAGGATATGATGTTGGTCTTTGGTAATGGAGAACTCTAAGTCTAGGGATACACAGACTCAAATTTTATGTCCGATGTAGATGATCGAAAGTCGACATCTGGGAGTCTGTTTGTGTGCAATGGTGGTGCTGTCAGTTGGAAGAGTTTCAAGTAAATCATGATAGCAGATTCTACCATGGAAGTAGAATATATCGCTGCATCAGAGGCTGCGAAGGAAGCATTCTGGTACAAGCAGTTTGCCGCAGAAATTGGAGTAATGCCATTAGATACCATTCCTCTATACTGCGACAATAATGGCGCCATAACCTTTGCTAAGAAGCCGAGATCTCACCAGAAATTCAAGCACATTAAGCAGCGATACCACCTCATCCGTAATTATCTCGAGAAGGATTACATCGAGGTCGAGAGAGTCGACTCCGTAGATAATGTGGTAGACCCACTTATAAAGCTGTTGGGCCAACAAAAGATCGAAGCCCACCTTGAGAAGATGGGATTTGAACTTGTAGCCAATTGGCTTTAGGACAAGTGAGAGATTATTAGATATATGTGCCCTAAAAGCCAAAATTGACCGACACTTGTAATACACTTCTAGGAGCAAAATTATAATTTTGATAATAATCAATAAAATGGGTTATTTTCTATCACATATGTGTATTTAGTGTCTGTGATATATCCTTTGAGTTAATGGTAATGATAATTTATATTTTCAAGAGTTGAAAATTTAAGACATGAATAATCATTATTAACTCATAAAATGCTTCCGACCATAGGATCATCACAAGGATGGTGATTGATCTGGAAGGTTGGTGTACAATCGCTTCTCTTTAGTAGATGAGTCTTGAGTCTATGGTGTGGAGACACCAGAGTGAGAGTATAGGTACTCGTTAGAGAACGAGGGCACTGAGCGTGACCACCTTGAGTAGTCATTAGGAAGTCTACCTTCTCGTCAATGACTGACTCGATGCTACAGTGGTATGTCTGGTTCTTTGATCTGAGGTGCATCAATAGTTTACCTTGAGGGTGTTATAGTTTGACTACACTATTACTCGATCTCCTAGCCATTCGGAATCCTGAGGTATATGTTGGCTATAGCATGTTCATTATAGGAACTGGATTGCATCAAAATGGAATCTATCTACCTCAGTGGTAGAGGAGCAGTCCTATGATGATCATGAGAATCAAGTCCAGAAGTCTATGGCTATTGCAGAGTGAAATAATAGAAAGAGTTTCTATTTAGCTTTTCACATCAGACTTGAATCGAATGATTACATCATATGACAGAAACTAGGATTTGATGAGTTCACCTTAACCCTAATCTGATCGAGGCTCAAGATAGAAGAATTTAATCACACAGATTACTACACCAAGAGATTCGCATTCAACTCTGATGGGTTGCCACCATATATTGCTAGGTGTCACTAGTGGATTTTGGGAGCAATTAGAATATTTAGATGATCGATCATTCTAGCCGTTCGAATCAGAAGAGTTCTGATCCATCGAAAGGAGTTTTGATGATGTCGATGATAGAGATCATGATATATCCCATTACCATACAGAACTGAATCTAACTAGATCATACAAATAAAGGTTTGAATCTGGTGATCATCAATTGAACTAATCAAATTCAATTAATCTGAATGAGATTCAATTAGGTTCAAAGAAATCATGTCAGCACTCGATTGAACCTAACGTTCTTCTTTTACTATCATAAATAGTTATCTTGACTGAGCCAAAGAAGTTTGTGGTCGATTAGAGGCCTTCACTTAGTCTGACTGGAGCTTGTCCATATCAAAAAAGGGTTGTTTTATTTTGTAAGATAATATCTACCATTTTTGGTCACCTGCCATTTCTCGTCCTTTGACTTTAGTCAAAAATTGACCTTTGACTGGTCAAATATTGACCATTGATACTTTGACTTTTGTCCACGTGTCATGCACCTATTAGAGAGCTGATGGGGACTTGTCCTCCTGCAAGAACCTGGCAAGGAGGAGGGCACACGCCACCCTTGGCGTGTGCCCAAGCTAGAGGCACCCAGGAGTCCTTGTTGGATAGGGACTCATTCTCCTTTTTTGATTCCAAATAGACTCCTAAGAACCAAGTTTGACTGATCTTAGGCACCATTTAAGGAGGAATCCAAGGGACTCTATTTCCATCGATCAGATTTAGATCTGATTTCACAAAGGATTGTGATTGATTGGGAAGAAGAGGAGTTGGATCACACATAGTCTATAAATAAGACCCTGCGTCCAACTCAAAGAGAGAACACAATTCCCATGCCCCAAGGCTGGCTCTCTCCTCCACCTCCATGCCAAGCCCATCTTCTCCCTCTCCTCTCCATGCCCAAAGTAGTTTGGGATCTTCGTTGGTGCAATTCAGATGAGAGAAAGACGATAGCAAGCTAGAAGGCTACGCTGCTGCAAAGGACAACTGCTGATCTTCGAAAGGTATTTTGAAGATCCTCCAAATTAGATTCAGATCTAATTTCTGGAGATATGATAGAGAAAAAGAGGATCTCCAAATTTAGTCCGGGTGGATACTGATAGAGGCCAGGCACTTGCATGGCTAGATTCAGAACTTTTCGCTGCTTACAAGATCATCAACGGATAATAGGATTATCTTACATCAAGATAAATTAAATTTGATTTAATTTTTTTAGATTTTATTTATTAAAATAAATAAGAATCAGATCTGAAACATTCAAGATCTGATTTGGATCAAAAATTTTTTTTTAAAAATATATCTCTTGATCCGATCAGATCTGAACGAACATGGTCTGGAAAATCAGGATTTTTCTTCACCTATAATATTATCCTAGGTTGGCCAGGACTGAACATCCTCCGAGCTATAATATCAACTTATCACTTAAAAGTTAAGTTCGTGACCTCCAATGGGATCGATGAGCTCCGAAAAAATTAGTCAATCGCAAAAGAATACTATATGGCAACTCTGCATGGAGTAATAGCTGAAGAACAACCTCTGAACGAGCTAGACGTATGGGATGAGTTGACTGAGCAAAGGGGTCACCCGATAGAAGAATTGATCTTGATACCGATCAAGGATGATCTGAAAAAAGTTGTGAAGGTTAGCTCAAACTTGTGCGAAGAGGATCGTCATAATCTCATCTCATTTTTACGAGCCAATGCTGATATATTTGCTTGGTCAACTTCAGACTTGCCCGACATTGATCCTGAGGTTATGGTCCACCCACTTAATATGGATCTAAACCACCGTTCGGCCAGACAGAAGTAGTGAAACTTTGCCCCCAAGTGATAGAAGGCAATACAGGAAGCAGTCAATAAACTCCTGAAGGCCGGTTTCATCCTAGAAATCTATTATCCGGAGTAGCTGGCTAATGTTGTCCTCGTCAAGAAAGCTAGTGGAAAATGACGTGCGTGCATTGATTACACAAACCTTAACAAGGCATGTCCAAAGGATAGCTATCCTCTCTCATGCATAGGTCAATTGATGGATGCAACTTTGGGACATCAACTCCTATCATTCATGGATGCTTTCTCAAGATATAACCAGATTCGAATGGCATCCGAGGATGAGAAGAAAACCTCTTTTATAACTGATCAAGATCTTTTTTGCTACAGGATGATGCCTTTTGACTTAAAAAATATAGGTGCAACTTATCAACGACTCGTAAACAAGCTCTTCAAAGATCAGATCGACAAGAATATGAAGGTATACATGGATGATATGCTGGCTAAAAGCAGAGCTACCGAGCATTATATTACCGATCTACAAGAGATGTTCTCTACATTATGACACTTTCAAATGAAGCTCAATCTAGATAAATATGCTTTTGGTGTTACTTTCAAAAAATTTCTCGACTTCATGGTGTCGCAGCGAGGGATCGAAGCTAACCCAGAAAAGATTTAATCTCTTCAAAAGATGAAGCCTTCAAAAATGATCAAAGAGGTGCAAAGGCTTACTAGAAGGATTGTGGCTCTGAACAAATTTTTATCAAGATCGGTAGAGAAGAGCCTTCCATTTTTTAAAACTTTTAAGCAGTCGAAGAATTTTCAATAGTCGAACGAATGTCAGGTGGCTTTCAATGATCTAAAAAAATACCTTGGCTCTTCTCCTCTTTTAAGCAAGCTAGAGCCTGGAGAGATATTGTACTTATTTTTGGCCATTTTTCCTTCAACGATCAGTTTGGTTCTCATTTGGCAAGAAGCTAAGGTACAAAAGTCGATCTATTATGAGAGCCGGATACTCCATGATGCTAAGATCAGGTACACGAAGCTGAAAAAATTGCCTATGCTCTTCTGATATCTACAAAGAGGCTATGCCCATATTTTCAAGCGCACATCATTGCTATCCTTATCGATCAACCTATAATGATGGTACTATATCATTCGGATACATTCGGATGATTGGCCAAGTGGGCCATTGAGTTGGAAGAGTTCGACATCAAGTATTTATCGAGGCCATCCATCAAAGCTCAGGCATTAGCTGACTTTATCTTGGAGTGTACAATTTTGGAAGCGGAATCGAATACCAAAATAGCTCCTATGATCGAAGAATGTTGGGTCATCCATGTTGATGGATCTTCAAATGTTACAGGAGCAAGAGTAGCTGGGCTGATCTTGACTAGTCTGGATGGAGTGGTCGTAGAGTACACTCTGTGCTTTAATTTTTTGGCTTCCAATAATTAGGCCAAATATAAAGCATTGATAGTAGGTCTAAGGATGGCAAAGAAAATGGAAGTTTGACATCTTAGGATCCATAGTGACTTGCAACTTATCGTCGGCCAGGTTGAAGGAGAGTATGAAGCTTGGAAATCAAATATGATCAAATACTTACAGAAGGTCAAAGACTTAACTTCTAATTTTATTACAGTAAATTTTTAGCAAATACCGAGGGTAGAAAATGTATGGGCCGATCTTCTTTCAAAGCTTGCTACACTCAGAATGGCCGACCTAAAAAGGAGCTCGTACTTTGAAGTTCTTGAGAAGCGAAGCATCGAGGAATCTCCAATAATGCAAGTAGACCCAAAACCAAGTTGAATAGATCCTATCCTACGCTACTCGCAAGATGGCACTTTACCAGCTGATCGGGATAAAGCTAAGAAGTTAAGGCACCTTGCTCCATAATACCTTGTCTACGAAGGAAAGCTATATAAAAGGTCTTTCATCTTACCTTTGCTCAAATGCCTCCATCCCTTGGAAGTCGACTATGCCCTATGAGTGGTGTATGAAGAAATTTGCGGCAATCACCTAGGGGGCAAGGCTCTCGCTCACAAGATATTGAGATAAGGATATTTTTGGCCGACCATGCAAAAAGATGCAGCCGACCTGGTGAATAGATATGATCATTGCCAAAGAACCTTCAACATCCAACACCAACCTTCAACTCCATTGGCTTCGATCACCACGCCATGGCCCTTCACCCAATGGGAGATGGACATCCACGGACCATTTTCCGTCGCTGTGGTATGGAAGAAATTTCTACTCATCACAATAGACAATTTTACTAAATGGATGGAGGCAGAGGCATTGGCAACTATTACCAAAGTAAAAGTTTGGAACTTCATCTAGAAGTTGATTATCTACCAATTTGGACTATCCCAAGCTATCATAACTGATAATGGATGGTAGTTTGATAATCCAAGATTTACGAGATTCTGCAACGACTTTGGGATCTTACACAGGCTGACATCAATAGGTCATCCTCAGAGCAAAGGTGAAGCTGAGGTGACGAACAGAACTTTATTGTAAGGTTTGAAGCTTGCCTTGGTCAGGCTAAGAGACTGTGGATCGAAGAATTATATAATGTCCTCTGGGCATACCGCACAATCCAACAAGTTCTAACTGGAGAGACGCCTTTCATGCTGGCCTTCGGAATAGAGGTCGTGATACCCTAAGAGATTGGATTACCTATACTTCGAGTTGAGGAATTCGATGAGGATAGCAACTCATTTGGGATGAGGGCAAACCTGGATTTACGAAAAGAAACTCGAAAATAAGCTAGGATTCGAATGACCAATTATCAGTAGAGAGTAGCTCGATATTACAATTCTCAAGTTAAAAAAAAGTCATTTTTGGTCGGACAACCGATTTTTTATCGAGCAGAGGTCTGTCATCCCTTCGAACAGTCAAAGTTTTCACCAAACTAGGAAGGCCCATACCGGGTGGCCAAAATAGTCCGATCAGGTGTTTATCATCTCAGTTGACTGGATGGAACTTCAATCCCGAGGACATGAAATGCTGACAACCTGCATAGATATTATTCTTAAATTATAATTTTTATTTTGATTTCCCTTTTAGTAATAAATAATATTTTTTTTGCAGCCTTGACCTCCAATTATCGTTGCCAACATGCGCTCCTCGACCACAGTCGAGGAGCAGAATGCATCTCCATGAGAGTCACCAACGTGCGCTCCTCGATCATGATTGAGGAGCGAAACGCATCTCCACATGAATCACCAACACATGCTCCTCGATAATGGTTGAGGGGCGGAATGCGTTTTCACGTGAATTGCTAATGCGTGCTCCTCAACCATGGTCAAGGAGTGGAACGTGTCTCCACATGAATCACCAATGCATACTCCTCGACCATAATCAAGGAGCGAAATGCATCTTCACGAGAGTAGCCAACATGTGCTCCTTGACCATGGTCGAGAAGCAAAATGTGTTTCCACATGAGTCGCTAATGCACGCTCCTCAACCATGGCTGAGAAGCGAAACACGTCTCCACGAGAGTCGTCAATGCGTGCTCCTCGACCAACACGTCTCCACGAGAGTCATCAACGCGTGCTCCTCGACCATGGTCGAGGAGCGGAACACGTCTCCATGTGAATTGCCAATACGCGCTTCTCGACCATGATCGAGGAGTAGAACGCATCTCCATGGATTGCCAATGCACGTCCTCAGCCATGGTCGAGGAGCGAAATGCATATCCGATAAATCATCATCACACATTCCTCGGTCATGATCGAAGAGCGTAATGTGATCTGAAAATCGTCAATGCGCGCTCCTCGATCACGACCGAGGAGCGGAATGCGTCTCCACATGAATCACCAACGTGCGCTCCTCGGCTATGGCCAAGGAGCGAAACACGTCTCCATGGATAGCCAATGTGCACTCCTCGACCATGATCAAGGAGCGAAATGTATATCCGACAAATCATCATCACACATTCCTCGGCCATGATCGAGGAATGCAATGCGATTCGAAAATCACTTATGCGCGCTCCCCAGCTATTACCGAAGAGTATGACTTGTCCACAAATAAATCACTCAAGTTCCTCGACCACGATTAAGAAACACAACCAAGCTAAATGAATCCCCTACACCTACTCCTCAGCCATGGTCGAGGGATGTCACCAGATAATTAATTAAATCCTTCCTCGACATGCCCCAAACAATCTACACAAACTAGGAATCCTTGGTTAAGATCGAGGAATAGTAATATTCTAATTGGCTCACTGTGTTTCCCACCAAACTACTCATCATCCTACATTTTTAAGTTCGACCTTATGACTAGTCGACCTAAGCTATTCACTCATTTATAATGGCCGACCTCAACGACTTAGGAAGAAAGTATGTGTATTCATTTAAAGGAGAAAGTATTTATAGAATTGATTAGCCCTGTACAAAAATACCTCAGCAAATGCCGAGGTTAACCAAAAATGAGCCAACCTACAAAAACTCGGACATACCCGAGCATGGTTACACGGCTCCCGTGGGAGCCTGAGACTCACCAACCTCAGCATGGTCGGACAGAACGGATACGGTTGGAGGCAGGGCGGATGCTGCATCCTTGGGCATCTGATCCTCGTGGGCATGGATGAAAAGGTCCTCCATTCGGATTTCATCATCCCCACCCTTGCCGACCTCCTATTCATCGTCTAATTCCAAGAGGTCGAGGTCAAAGTCAGGAAGGACCTTTTTTAGCTTTGCCTTCAAATCCTCGACTCCCTATAGATAGGAGAGTGAATCGAACTCTGATTTAATATCTCAAAGTTTGGATGAATATTTGAAGGCTTTAATGGTGGCGATTTTGGAGGCCTCCAGCTCCTCCCTTTTCTTCTTCTTCTCGGCATCCAATTGAGCTTCAAAGTAAGATCGGGTCTTGAGGAGCTTGGATTTCAGTTGTTTCACCTTCTTCTTTAGCTCCTCTTCAACTTTCAGCTTGGAGAGCTTAGCATCATCGGCTCTCCTATTGACCTGGTTGGCCTTCTCCTCAGCCTCCTTCGAAATGTGCCGAGCTTCATGCATCACATCGGAGAAGTGGTCCAAGTGATGGGCGAGCTTAAAAAAGAAAAGAGAGAGGAGAAAATGTCAGTACGACCAAGACTCTAAAAAATAAGATCGAGGAATGATATATCGCTGCTTACCCGAAGCAGGGAGTCATATAAGTCATGAACTCAAAAAGCAACCCCCTTATTGTCCATAGCTTGGACGTCAGCAGGTAGCAGGATAGATCGGATAAGGGACCGAGCTATCCTATAATCACCGAGGCTGCTCCTATTATCTTGGGCCCCAGCTTCAGTGGGAACCTCCATCGAAGTCAAAGCTTCGGATGACATGTCGGCCGCCCGCGATGACATCTGGATGGAAATTTGGGGTTTGCCCAAATTGCGGTGAGTAGATGAGGCGGAAGCTCGGGGGGCTGAGTCCCTGAGAGCCACCGATCGAAGGGGCACCACTACATTTGTCGGTGTCGAAGATTCTCTCCTCGGCTCATTGCTCGGAGCCAAGGAATGCCCCACCGTAGGCTGGGCAAGGATAGCTTCTGGTCGACCGCGCTTAGGAGTGGAGATCACGCTCGCCTTCCTTTTCTTCATGGCCCGATGAAGGAATTCGAGGTCAGCCCCATTTATCGCTGCAAAGGAGATGAAGTGAACATAATGAGAACATATGAATAAAGAGAACGAAAATAGAATTGAGCTGAGCAAAAATTTAACTTACTCTTTGGATCAATCGAAATCAACCCGACTTTAAATAAATTCTCCTCGACGAGGAGTTTGGATAATGGAGGGGGGACGGAAGTAGAAAGCCTAGCTATTGTCTCCTCCTTGGCATCGGACAAAATTGGAGCCCTGACCGCTAACCTGTGAGGTTGACCCTAGAGTGTGTTGAAGCTCCAGGATTGCTCGACCGAGATGAAGAAGAAGCACTCCTTCCAGTTATGTACCAAGAAAGGAGCACCTCGAAAGAGATGACGTTCCTTCCAAGGAGAGGCATACCACCACCCAACCTCCATAGGATGCTCTTTCAATGTAAAGCAACCTCGAAAGAGCCGAGAGGTAGGTTCGACCCTGAGGAGAAGACAGTCGGTAAAAAAGTCTAAGATCTGTCGCCATGAGTTTGGCACTAAGCTACAAAGGCTTATCCTAAATAGGTTCAGAAATTTGACCACTAGAAAGTGAAGGAGAAATCTAAGGACGGCCTTTAAGGATTCCTCATAAATATTCATTCGACCTGAACGAGGAAGAGCTATTCGCTCTCCAGGATCGGTAACTTCTAACTTGAAGTCATCCAAGATTTAATACTTAAATCTAATGAAGTCTATGTCCTCTGAAGAAAGAACAGAGTTAACCCTAAAAGTATCATAGTCGGGGATCACTTGTTCTTCAGACCTGCTTGAAGAATTGGCTACCTCAGTCTCGCGATCCTCATTTCTCGAATCATCACCTAAGCTCCAAGTGGTCAAGGACAAATTTGTCTTGCTCATGTTGGATGGAAAGAAGAACTAACCTATGGGAGTGTTGTGACCGAGCAATAAAGAAATGAAGACGAGGTTGACAATAGTTCAACCTCGACTGAGCAATCCCTCCATAGGTGCAAAGTGTCAGAGCTCTCCCAATGACAATAGCAATAGTAAAAAATTGAAATGATAGCAACCCCTATTTATAGAAGACCTAGATGACTCTGATCTACTATCAATTCACTAAACTCCCCTGATTTTTGCCAAGTAGCAATCACCCATTAGTCGGAACAAATGGCTCCGAATCAGGCTAATGGATGGTTAGGTTTGAAGACTGATGGTCTTCCATAGCTCTCTTCATAGCGCCGATCATTGACACGTAGCAAACTGACTGAAGAAAAAATCTATTTTTCCAGCACAAGATTGTTCAAATCTAATTGGATCTGAAGAAATATTTTATTTTTTTAAAAAAATATTAATTAAATCTAAGACTTCTTAGATCTGATCATAGAGATATGATATTAAAGTTAAAAATAAAATTAAATTAGATTTAATTTTAAGTACCTGATTTGGTAATCTAATTATCCTATGATGATCCTATGAATTTCTGAGGTTCTGGAAGGAGCCACGCATGTGCCTACCCTCTACCGATATCCACTCAAGTAGGATTTGAATATCTTCTCCTCATGAATCTCTTCATCAAAAATCTGATCTGGATCTGATTTGAAAAGCCTTCAAAATGACTTATGAGGGTAGCCTGCTCGTCTCACGAATATCATCGCGTAAATGCTGAATCTTATGCCAAAAACCTTGGACCTTCAACTCAGATTTGTGCCTAACTTTTTAGGCATGTAGAAGAGAGAGAGAGAGAGGATAGACGGGGCATGGATATTAGAAGAAAGGCTCTTTTGGGTGTGGAAAAATAAATTACATTTAGATAATTTTGTGAGAAGAGTTCTTATACAAGACATAGCGCCATAAAAAGTCCCTTTTTGAGCAAAAACCTTATTAATTCGATCATTCGAACTCTTGGACCTGATCTCCATGAAAAACTCCATATCTCTTCTAGTTTTGATGCTAAAAATCCATATGGAAGGTAGCAGCATGAAAGGATAAGGAAGAGTCCATGTACATCTAGGACTCTTCCCTTAAGAGTTTGATCCAAATCAAACTCTATCAAAACTCGATCTAGGCACCTCCAAAAATCATAAAATTTTGCACACCCAAAGTATAACTCATTTACTATCATATATCTAAAAATTAGAGTAAAATAATTTTTGAAAAATTTTCTAAAATATTTTGATCATGTGACCCTCAATTCTCTCAATTCGGCCAATTATTGATCCTAGTCCAATTGCACTAGGAATGAATTTAATTTTCATAATTAATTTGATCCAGACTTATTCTAGTTAGATGAAAATAAATCCATTTAAGATATAAAAATGAGTCAAATCAAATTTGACTCAATTGCAATAAATCAAAAAGATTATAGAAGGAGAAAGTCAGGCTCAATCGTATGCTAGCATGATTACCTTGAATTTGATTAGATCTAATCTAAATCAATCGAACTATGTTAACTCAATTGATGATATCCAAATCTAAACTCTTATTTGTGTGATCCAATTAGATTCAAATCTGTATGGTAATGAGACATGTCATGATCTCCATCATCGATATCATTGAAATATCTTTCGATGGATCAGAACTTTTCTGATTCATACACTACTACAAAAAAAAGCTACGACAGTGGTTCATAACTACTGCCATAGTCCAAAAAACTACTGCCATAGGTAATGGTAGCGATTTTCTAACCACTATCACTGCGGCCATCATCGTAGCTCTATGACAGTGGTTGTTGCAGCAATTGTTTGAACCGTTGTCTTAGATGGCCTATTACAGTGGTTTATAAATCACTACAATATATCGACCTATAGCAGTGGTTACATAATTGCTGCCATAGATTATCTATGGCAGTGGTTATATAATCGTTGCCATAGATAATCTATGATAGTGATTTTTTAACCACTGTCATAGATCTAATGTAGCGGTTGGCACCGTTTGCACCATGGACCTATGACAACGATTATAAAACCACTATCGTAAATCTTTTTATAATTAAAAAAATAAAATTTTTATTTTTTTATATATTTTACCTGATAAATATAGATATATAATATAAGAAAATATAATAAACATAAAAATTATTCTAAAATGCTAAAATTTTATTACCAAATATAATTTATTATAATATTTTTTAAAAAAAATAAAATATATCAAAAGTTTTTTAAATCTACATCATCATCGTCATCACCGAGAGTCGGACCTGGAGCTGGAGCTGAAATATGGGCCAACATATCCTTGAAGCCCATGACTCTAAAATACGTGCTGAGCATCAACATCATGTCTCTCACGATGCCCTCTAGATGAGATGCATGCTTCTCAGCCCGATCTGCCCACATCACAGCATGATCTGCCCATGCCATTGCCTCCTCAAGCTCCTTCTTACTGACGACACTGAAAATTTATGAGGAGATGCTCACCTCGGATCAGTAGCTCATCGACATGTATCCAGGCCTGCATCGGATCCTCCTAAAGTGCTTTGGCCCTAAGACCTAAGACAGATGGTCATACCTCTGGGCTCTCGCTCGCGAGCGCATCTATCTGATCCTGTAATTATAAATTAAAATAAAATTTTATAAAAAAATATTATAATACTAATTATATATACTAATATATTTAATACTTACAAAAATACGTCCGATTATGACGTTCATTGGCCTACCCATCTTATCCGTATGGTTGGATCGGAAGATCTCGCTATGGCTGGGCATCACTCCATCTCTCATCAGCTATAATAAAGAATAAATTTATCAAAAAGATGATAAAAAATATGAATTTAATTTATCTAGTAAGATTTAGAATTAATTACCTCTCTATGTACATGACTGGCTATAGACTCGCAGCCTAGAGTGTGCGTATACTCCTGGACTGTATAGTTCTTCTGATTCTGATAGAAGATAGTCTAACAAGTATTCAAATAAATAATAAATATTTAAAAAATATTTAAATAAAATTTTAAATATATTAAAAAGTTTATAAGTTAAAAATTTTACCTCGAACTCCTAGCTCCTTCAGTGTTTAACCATCCTCTCCCACTGACTCAGAGGACAGTCCTATATCTAGAAAACAAGCTCCTCCAGAGTCTCTCATCGGTGCTCGAGCCATCCTCTATGGAGGTTGATCTTGTAATCCTGGTATAATTTTTTGATCTTCTTCAGTCGGGCATCTCGAGCGCTCTCGTGATCGAAAAAGTCATACCTTCTTTGCACAAATTTATCAAAAATCAGTTATAAAATTATTCTAATCAAACATATATAGTGTAAACATATAAAATATATAAATATAATTAAGATGCACGTTCTTATCCATATCTCCTCCCATATCCGATTTCTGACGGCAGCATCCATCAAACACCAATCTCTGGGCTCTATAGGAATGATGTCCGACCACCTCACAAGCACTCCAAAAAAGGAATGCATCTCCCGTGCGATCTTCCCTACTAGCCTTCCCTCCGCATCGTAATAGACCATCACCTGATGCTGGCGGTTCCACACGTGTGCCATACGTATGGGATCGTGAAATGTCTGACTGGATTATGCACCTGTAATGCAAATACGTTATGCAAATATATAAGTGTACAAATACTATATACAAAATAAAGTTGTGCTAATATAATAAAAACGTACATTCAAATGCCTGCATAGTAGCATGTGCCTCAGATATGGATGGCAGTAGAGGCTCAACTACCAGTGGAGTGATACCGTCGGTGGAGTAGATGCCAGCGGTGGAGGTCCTTAAGCAGCCGATGCCTAGGTGGACGAAGTTTGCACCAACTACTCCTCGGATGCTGAATTGTGCGTAACCCACCGAGGGGTAGGAGTGAAAGTTAGATGGCATTTCGGTGCTATCGTGATCTGCAACATTAATGAACATTAATCAATATAACATGTTGAACAATAATATTAGTATAGCATTAATAAATAGACTCTAATATGTACACCAATCAATTGACGGGTCTATCATTATGCAATATAATAAACAAAAGCAATAAAATATAAATATTTAAAAAATATTATGTAATAAATTGTACAACATGAATTATATTCATAAATAATTAAGAATGAGCAACAGTCATAGGTCCGATCTGTTGTGCGAACCTTGGTGTTAATCCAGAAATCTAAAAGAAGAACAAAGTAGATGATGGTGGCACCTTAGGGCTTAAAGTTGGAACCTTAGAGAAACATATCAAATTCTATTCGTTCAGAAGCCAAGCCGGCTCCATGTCTAAGATAGTCGGCTCCATACTAGGGTCCTCCCCCAGCCGGCTCGATTGCGTATTCGTGCCGGCTCGATTGTGTGCCATCCCCTCGATCACTCCCTCTCTTCCTCTCTCGTCGGTGATGGTGGTGAGACTGAACCCCTCCCTCCCAGCTTTTCCATCTCTCGATCTTCCTTTCTCCCTCTCTCGATCTTCCTTGTCGGTGAGGCCAAACCCCATCCCACCCTCTCTCACTCTCTCGATCTCCCTCATTGGCAAGGTCGGACCCTATCCCTCCCAGTGATGCCAACGAGGTTGGATCCCCTCCCTCCATCTCTCGCTCTCTCGATCTTCCACTCTCTCTCTCTCTCATGATCTTCCTCATCGGTGAGGCCAGACCCCCTCCCTCCCAATGATGACGACGAGGTCGGATCCCTCCCTTCCTCTCTCAAGTATAGACTCATCGGGTATTCAAGTTTGGATCCGATACCAATAATTAAAATTAGATCCAGATCTAAATATCCAAATTTTGATTCGAATCCAATCCGTTGATAGATCTAGTCCACAACCACCGACATGGCACGGCCCAAAGCTACCACCACGGTACGGTCCAAAAACTATGGTATGCAGATAATTATAATATTTATAATAGATATTTATAATATTTATTATAAATATTTTATATATTATTATAAATATACATGATTAATAAATAATACTATAAAATTAAAAAAAAATATCTATGGCTATAGAGAGCGGATTGCATCGAAAGCTCCGAGGGTCACCGACGATGATGCTAGAGGAGGACAATAGCACTAGAGATAACTAGCAAAATAAAAGCAAGATAGTGAGATAGAGAAGAAAGAAAAAGAGGAAGGAGAGAGAGCAGGAGCGGCTGGGGATAGAGAGCTAGGGGGAGGGGGCATAGTGATGAGGAGGCCGAAGGAGGCTTCGCACTCGACCGAGGAAGGGTCAGAATGGTGGTGGTGGTGGTAGGGGATGGGGTTTCATGGGGCCGAAGGAGGGTGGAGGGGGCTCATCGGAAGGAGGGTTTGGTTTCACACCAAGATCGGAGGAGGATAGAGTGTAGGGGAGGGGTTTCACGGGGGGCTGACGGAGGGTCGAGGGTGGATGGGGGTTCGTCGGAGGGTTTCACAGGAGGTCGAAGGAGGGTCAGATGGGGGTTTGTCGGAGGGAAGGTTCGCTGGGGATTGAGGGAGGGTCGGATGAGGGGGCGGAGGGTTGGGATTTTATGGGGGGCCAAGGGAGGATCGGATGGGGGTTCGTCGAAGGGGGTTTTGCTGGGGGCCAAGGAAGGATCGGATGGAGGAGTGGGGGCCAGATGGGGGATGGCGGGTGGCGAGGAGGGGCGGCCAGAGATGGGAGGCCGGAGGGGGAGGGGGAAGGAGGGGCAGCACCGATCGAGGGGGAAGAAGGAGCGATGCCGGTCGAGAGGGAGGAGGGGTGACGTCGGTCGAAGGAGAAGGAGCCTCACCGACGACAAAGAGGAGGGAGAGAGACAAAGAGAGAGATCGAGCATACACGGAAGAAAAGCATAAAAGATTTGAAAGATTTTTAACATAACCTATGGCAGCGGTTATCGAACCGCTGTCATAAATCTATGGCAGCAGTTATCTAAAATTGCTGCCATAGATCTACGGCAGTGGTTCTATAACCGCTGCCATAGATCTATAGCAGCAATTTTTGATAATCACTATCGTAGGTTGAAAATAATTTTTTTCTTATTTTTTTTTTAAATATTATATAATTTTAAAATTTAATATCCATCTTCACCATTCATTATCTAAATAATTATCATTATAGTGTCATCGCAAAAGATCGTCTCGATCCGATGGCCCTAGCTTCATCGATCAGAAAAATTTGATTTCGACGATCACGAATGATGTTGCAATGATCTGATAGATGAAGATCTTCGATGGATCCAAAAATCTGCAATAATAATTTCGATGATGTTTGTATCATACTATTAAAGTTTTACTTTAATCGGATATCGTTATCATGGTTAATTTAGTATGGAATGATTTCGACCGTTAAATTAGAAACAAGCGATCAAAGGATTAAACGACATCCGATTATGAGATAATTTTTTAGTTAAACAATCTTTGTTAAAATTTAAAATATTTTATACAGTGATGATAGTAAAATTTAAATTATTTTTATATAAACTATTCATATTAAGCAGATATTGTAAAAGCACGAGCATAACAATCAGTGAAGTTTCAGAATGGTTATCAGGAGACGTATAGTTTTAGATCATTTTTTATCTCACGAGTTGAATTTTATAATCACCATCATAAAAATAATTAAAATAGTAGCCAAGATCATTTATAAAAAAAATTATCTCATAATCGGACATCGTTTGGTCCTTTGATCACTCGTTTATTATTTAACGATCGAAACTAACCTATACTAAATTGACCAAGATAACCATATCCGATTGAAGTGAAACTTTGATAGTATGCTACAAACATCATCAAGATCATCATTGCAGATTTTTGAATTCATCGAAGATCTCCATCTATTGGATCATTACATTGTCATTTGTCATCATCGAAATCAAATTTTTCTGATCAATGAAGCTAAGGCCATCGAATTGAGGCAATCTTTTGCGACGATACTCTAATGATAATTATTTAGATAATGAATGATGAAGATGGACATTAAATTTTAAAATTATATAATATTTAAAAAAAATAAATATATGGTAGTGGTTACAATTAACCACTATCATAAATCAGCTTATAGCAGCGGTTCCTAAAAATCGCTACTATAGATCCGACTTATGACAGCGGTTACAATGAACCACTGCTATAAATCGACCTATAGCAGCAAATTTTAGGAATTGCTGCTATAGGTTCGACCTACGACAGCGATTTTTGATAACTGCTGCTATATGTCGAGTCTATAGCAGTGGTTACAAAAATTACTGCCATAGGTCTGATCTATAGCAGCGATTAACGAAAATCACTATCGTAGGAGCTATGGCAGCAATTTCGAAAATGGCTGCCATAGTATGCGCTACCATAGGCCATTTTTATAGTAGTGATACAATTAGAATGATCGTTTATCAAAATCATTCTAATTGCTCCCAAAATCCACCAATGATACCTAGCAGTATATGGTGGCAATCCATCAGAACTGAAAGTGAACCTCTCGATGCAGCTACCTGTATGATTGGATTTTTCTATCTTAAGCTCTGACAGGATTAGGATTAAGGTGAACTCGTCAAATCCAATATCCGTCATATGAATTAATCATTCAATTCGAGTCCTATATAAAATCCTTATAGAAACTCTTTTTATCATCTTCACTCTACCTTGGTCATGGGCTTATGGACTCGATTCTCACGATCATCATAAGGCTATTTCTCATCTACCAAGGTAGATAGATCTCTTATTGGTGCAATCTAATTTTTACAATAAATTTACTATAGTCAACATACACCTCAGGATTCTGAATGATTAGGAGATCGAGTTATGGTGTAGTCAAACTACAACACCCTTAAGGTGAATTGCCGATGCACCTCAGGTCAAAGAACCAGATACACTACTGCAACATCGAGCCAGTCATCGACGAGATGGTAGACTTCCTTATGAATGCTCGAGGTGATCATGCTTAATGCCCTCTTTCTTTAACGAGTATTTATACTCTCGCTCTGATGTCTCCACACCGTAGACTCAGGACTCATCTACTCAAAAGAAGCGATCGTATACCAACCTTTCGGATCAATCACCATCCTCATGATGATCCTATGGTCGAGTGCAGTTTATGAGTTTTATGAAAATTCATGTCTTAAATTTTTAACTCTTTGAAAATATGAATTATCATTACCATTAACTAAAAGGATGTATCACATATACTTTAAACACACACTATGATAGAAAATAATCTCTTTATTAATTTATAGTTAAAATTATAAAATTATCCTTAGAAGTGTATTATAAGTGTTAGCCAATCTAGCTTCTAAGACACACATCTAACGAACTCCAACTTGACCTAAAGCCAATTGGCTATAAATCTAAGTCCCATCTTCTCAAGATGGACTTCGATCTTCTGCTGGCCTAAAGGCTTCATCAGTGGATCTGCTGCATTGTTCGCGGAGTTGACTCTCTTGACCTCGACGTAACCTTTCTTGAGGTAATTGCGGATGAGGTGGAATCATCGCTCAATGTGCTTAAATTTCTTATGAGACCTCAGCTCCTTAGCTAGGGCTATCGCACCATTGTTGTCATAGTACAGAGGGACGACATCTGATGGCATCACTCCAAATTCTATGGCAAACTTCTTATACTAGAATGCCTCCTTTGCAGCTTTCGATGCAGCGATGTGCTCTGCTTTCATGATGGAATATGCTATCACAGTTTGCTTGGAACTCTTTCAACTGACAGCATCACCATTACACACAAACAGACTACTAGATGTCAACTTTTGATTATCTATATCAGACATAAAATCTAAGTTTGTATAACCCTAGACCTAGAGTTCTCCATTACCAAAAATCAAGAACATATCCTTAGTCCCTCTCAAGTACTTAAGGATATATTTCACAGAAGTCCAATGCTCTTTATCTAGATTCGACTGATATCTACTCATCACACTCACAGCATGGGCGATATAAAGTCATGTACATAGCATGGCGTACATGAGGCTCCCTATTACCAAAGCATAAGAGATCTTGCTTATGTGTTCAATCTCCTCAGGTGTGTTGGGACACATCTTCTTGGAGAGATGAATGCAATGTCTGAAGGGCACCAATCTCCTCTTGGAGTTTTTCATGCTAAACCTCTTTAGTACCTCCTCTATGTACATCTTCTATGAGAGACCCAGCATCCTATTCGATCTATCCCTATAGATCTTAATTCCTAGAATAAAGGATGCCTCTCTTAGATCTTTCATAGAGAACTTTTTTGATAACCATATTTTAACTATGGTCAATATGGGAATATCATTTCCAATAAGGAGGATGTCATCCATGTACAGTACGAGAAAGACAACAGTGTTCCCACTGATCTTTTTAAATACACATGATTCCTCCTCATTCTTGATGAATCCAAATGATTTGATCACATCATTAAAATGAGCATTTCAGCTCTGAGATGCTTGCTTAAGTCTATAGATGGACCTTTGCGGCTTGCAGACCTTATGATCAGTATCACTGGATGTGAAATCTAGTGGCTGTTCCATATAGATATCTTCCTCAAGATATCCATTTAAGAAGATCGTTTTCACATCCATCTGCCATATTTCATAATCAAAATAGGCTGCAACAGCAAGCAATATGCGGATGGATTTTAGCATGGCTACTAGCGAGAAGGTATCCTGATAGTCAATACCTTCGCACTGACTATACCCTTTCGCCACTAACCTAGCCTTGAATGTCTCTACATTTCCATCTGCATCTATTTTTCTTTAATAGATCCATTTACACCCAATAAGTACTATACCTTTAGGTGGATCTACCAAGATCCAGATTTGGTTCGAGTGCATTGAGTCAATCTCTGACTTCATTGCCTCTAACCATTTTTCGGAGTTGATATCTAATATCGTCTCATCATAGATTTTGGGTTCATCATCATGAACCCCATTTTTCGTGAGGAACATTTTCTCTATGTCCTCTGAAATAGTACCTAAGTATCTTTTAGGAGGATAAAAAATTCTTTCTGATCTATGAGATGGAGGAGGTAGTGATTGGACTGGCACAATCTGATTGGATTTCATAGGATCCTTAGCTTGTTGCTCTTGGAAGATTTTCTCCTTGAGCTTAATCTGCCTTTCGATGTTACCATCTTGAATAAATTATTTTTCAAGAAAGATGGTACATCGACTTACAATCACATTATGGTCTTTCAGAATATAGAAATAATATCTTAATGACTCTTTAGGATATCCTATGAACCGAGCTCTAAAGGATCTATACTCTAACTTGTCCGTCTGTTGTCTTTTGATATAGTCGAACAATCCTAAATTCTGAGGTGACTCAGACTTGATTTCTTACCATGCCATATCTCATACGATATGGTAGGAACGATTTTAGAGAAAATCCTATTCAGTAAATATATAGCGGTCATTAGACTATGTCCCTAAAGAAACTCAGGAAGGTTCATAAAGCTCATCATAGATCGAACCATATCTAATAAGGTCTGATTTCTCCATTCTGAAATTTCGTTCAGTTGAGGTATTTCAAATAAAGTCTATTGAGAGACTATACCATTTTACTTAAGATAGTCTAAAAATTTTTTACTAAGGTATTCACCTCCTCGATCTGATTGAAGAATCTTAATGGATTTTTTAGTTTATTTTTCTACTTTATGTCTGAATTCTTTGAACTTTTCAAAAGCTTCAGATTTATGTCGCATCAAATACACATATCTATACCGAGATAAATCATCGATAAAGATGATGAAGTAGATATAATTGCCTTTAACCGGCACATCAAATGGGCCGCACACATCAGTATGTACTAGGGCAAGTAGGTCTGTGGCCCTTTTCCCATGTCCTACAAAAGAAAGCTTGGTCATTTTGCCATGAAGGTATGATTCACAAATCGAATATGACGTGGAAGTCAATGGACTCAATAGTCCGAATTTTTCTAATTTATTAACTCTATATTTCATTATATGACCTAGTCTAAGGTGCCATAGACACTTATCGTTTAGACTATTCCTAGGTCGTTTTGATTCTATGGCATTCATATTTTGCTCAATATTGAAAATAGAAACATCAATATGTAACTGATAGAGACCATTTATAAGATAACCACTTGCAATTTTATTTCTTTCATAAAGAATATTACAATGGTCCTTAAGAAAACTAATTATATAGCCTTCCTGTGCTAAACATGAAATAAAAATTAAATTCCTACTTGTTGCAGGCACATAAAAATAGTCTCTAAGAATTAAATCTAATCCTAATGGTAATCGTAGAGGGTAGGTTCCCATAGCCACTACAGTAACTCTTGCTCCATTCTCGATGCGTAGGATTATCTCATCATCCCTCAGCCTCCTACTATCCTCAAGATTCTGTATAGAAGTGTATAAGTGAGCACTAGAACCAGAGTCAAGCATCCAACTGGATATAGAAAAAATCATAAGATTAGATTCTATAACGAGCATACCTCCAGAAGGACCTGCCTCCTTCTTATTCTTCAGGCTGGCTAGGTACAAGGGACAGTTCCGCTTCCAATGATCATTTGTGTTGCAATGAAAATATTTTTCTTTGTCAGTAGCTTTCTTCTTTGGCTCTGCCTTCTTCTTCTTCCCACCATCCACCTTCTGCTTCTTCACCAACTTTTTCTTCTTTTTCAAAGACTTTCTCTTAGAAGAAGTTTGCTCTACAGCAAGTACTGAGCCTTTAGAACTTTTCATATAAAGCTTAGTAGTAACCAGCATATTCATAAGTTCTACAAGAGTATTCTATAGTTTATGCATATAGTAGTTCATGATGAACTGCCCATATGCATCAGTATTGCAGAATTATATCAATCTATAAATCCTTATCCAACTTGACACCGAACTTCTCAAGCTCTTTTAAGTTCTTAATCATCATCAGATAATGAACTTGGACTGACTGCCCATCATGCATTTGAGCCTTAAAATGTCTTCTAGTGACTTATATTTGGCTGGACGACTTTGTTTACCAAATAACTCTTACAGGTGAGCCAACATTTGGTGGCTAGTCTTAATATCTTTATGTTGGTGCTGGAGCTTATTAGACATCGAGCCCAATATGTAATACCTGACTTTATTATCATCATTCATCCACTTCTCTAGAGATGCTCTCTGATCAGCGGATGGATGGACTGATAAAGTGGAAGGATCCTGTTTCAACACATGAGTCAACTTCTCAAAATCTAAAATAATTTTGAAGTTTTGGAGTCAATTCTTGAAGTTAGGTCTGGTCAGTCTATGGGTGTCCAGGATATGGGCTAGTAGGTTGGATGCAGACATTTTTCTATAGAGAGTCAAAATTTTTAGCTAAATTTTTTAATTAGACTTAATCAATTTATTTAAGAATTTTATTTTTAAACAAAATAGGCTTTCACTATTTTTTTGGATCTCTATACTTCTTGGACGGAGATGTGAAAATCTTCACGATCAATTGATTTTTAGTAGATGGTGCGGTCCCACCTACTAGCTCACCACCTTACCTAACAGTTATTGGTGATGGATCAACTGATGAGTGGATAATTTTTGTCCGATGATTTTTTAATCATGGTGCACCTAATCTTGATCTCTAATTCATGAATCTCACCATGTCTGAAATATTGATCCACTTCTTAGTTAAGTCAGATCCACCATTTGTATAAATTGGATTCTTGATTGGGTCTCTCACCATATCCAGAATATTGAATCCTACCCATCCTCCAATCCATAGCATCCAATATCTAATAGATGTGGTTGCATCTTTTCGATGTAATTGAGCCACTATAACCAGTCGAGAACAATCAACCCCAAAAAGGGCCCGCACATCTACAATGGTGGAAGACCAATTGACTTAATCTTTTCTGAGGGAGATTCAATTTAGGTCTCTTAGACTTGACTCGATCATAATGGCTATGACAAGCCTAGTGGCATGGGTTAGCTCGAACTGTTAGCCACCTCAAATCAAAATTAGATTGACACAAATGGCTAGGTAAGTGAGATTGGTGGAAGGGATATGCCATTAACTCGACAAGAATATATTTAGATTGAGTAGCTCCCAATTAAAAATCAATCAATGATATTTATCAAACTTATCTTAGATACTAAATTATCGAACCAGAACTAATCGGATTAGCCTACAATCCAGACTCGAACCATGGAGCCAAATTAGGTCTTAATTGGATCGATCACATGTAGCTGTGAATCAACCTTGACCTAGACTTACAACTATTGGGCTGATCAATTTTAAGCACTCTTGATCCCACCTAACCAACTCTTGATTCGGTTTGATCAACCGCTAGACCTAATTGAGCTACCCAAGCCCGAACCTAATTTTATAAAAATATCTTAGATATGAAAATTCTCAATTTTAGATCTAATTAGTTTTATAATCTTAATTCTTAATTAAGTTTGGGTTCATAAAAAAGAAATATATGTATCAAATTTCTAGGATTTTAGGATCTAGAATTTTGCAAAAAATTAAGTTTTGATTTTTGATTAAAGACGAACGCGCAGCACCTCTACATGCCATAAGAACATCCCATTGAATGAAAGGAGAGGATCTTTAAATCTTACTTTGTTCTTATGATCGAACGGTCAAGAAGAACGTCTTAATTAGAAATGTAATTGAAACTACAAAACTAGTTAGATCTAGATCATATATCACATATATAATTAATGATCTAACTAATACATGCTTTGCATACATCTCATGTATCATCACTAAATTAAACATGCATATTTTTTAGATCTAAAGTATTATATATAACATCTAAAAAATAGATTTAAATTTGATCATATCAAAATAAAACTATTCTAGATAATTTATAGAACTATTCTACAACTAGTCTAAACATGCATCTTTTCATATCACATATGAATAAATCAAAAATTAAAAAATTTATTTTTTATTTTTTAGATTTGATTATAATAATTATAATATCAAAAAAATAAAAATTAAATAGATCTAAAATTATATTTAATTAAATTAATAATAAGATTATATTAGACTACACATAGAACTATTCTATTTTCAGTCTAGTCATGCATCTCATACATATTAGATCTAAATGATTTAATTTTAATTTTTTAATTTTAGATCTAATCACATCTGATATGATATTTAAATTTTTTTAATATCAAATCAAAAATAAAAATAAAATTAAATTTAAAATAGATCTGAAGAACTGCAATCTGGCTCTGATACCAGTTGAAGAAAAAATCTATTTTTTCGGCACAGGATCGTTTAGATCTGATTGGATCTGAAAAAATATTTTAATTTTTTTTTAAAATTTTAATTAGATCTGAGACTTCTCAGATTTGATCATAGAAATTTGATATTAAAAATTAAAAATAAAATTAAATTAGATTTAATTTTAAGTACTTGATTTGGTAATCTAATTATCCTGCGATGATCCTATTGATTTCTGAGGTTCTGGAAGGAGCCACGCACGCACTTAACCTCTACCAATATCTACTTAGACAGGATCTGAACATCTTCTCCTCATGAATCTCTTCTCCAAAAATAAGATCTGAATCTGATTTGAAAAGCCTTCAAAAAGATTTGTGAGGGCAGCCTATTTGTCTCACGAACACCATCGCGTAGATGTTGAATCTTGTGCCAAAAACCTTTGACCTTCAACTCAAATTTGTGCCTAACTTTTAGGCATGTAGAAGAGAGAGAGAGAGAGAGAGAGAGAGAGAGAGAGAGAGAGAGGATAGAGGAGGCATGGAAATCAAAGGGAAGGCTCCTTTGGATGTGAGAAAAATAAATTATATTTAGGTAATTTCATGAGAAGAGTTCTTATACAAGATAAAGCGCCATAAAGAGTCCCTTTTTGATCAAAAATCTTATTAATTCGACCATTGGAACTCCTGGACCTGATCTCCACGAAAAATCCCAGATCCCATCTAGTTTTGATGTTAAAAATCCATCTGGAAGGTGACGGCATAAAAGGATAAGGAAGAGTCCATGTGCATCTAGACTCTTCCCTCAAGAGTTTTATCCAAATCAAACTCTATCAAAACTCAGTCTAGGCTCCTCCAAAAATGATAAAATTTTGCACTCCCAAAGTATAACTCATTTTCTATCATATATCCAAAAATTAGAGCAAAATAATTTTTTAAAAATTTTCTAAAATTCTCTGATCATATGACTTTTAATTCTCTCAATTGGGCCAACTATTGATCCTAGTCTAATTGTACTAGAAATAAATTTAATTTTCATAATTAATCTAACCTGAACTTGTTCCAATCAGATGAAAATAAATCCATTCAAGATATAGGAATAAATTAAATCAAATTCAACTAAGTTGCGATAAATCAGAAAGATTATAGAAAGAGAAAGTCAGGCTCAATCATGTGCTAGCACGATTATCTTGAATCTGATTGGATCTAATCCAAATCAATCGAACTATGTTAGCTCAATTGATGACATCTAGATCCAAATCTTTGTTTGTGTGATCCAGTTAGATTCTATTCCATATGGTAATGAGACATATCATGATCTCCATCATCGACATCATCGAAATACCTTTTGATGATCCAGAATTTTTCTGATTCATACAATTAGAATGATCAATCATCAAAATCATTCTAATTGCTCCCAAAATCCATCAGTGATACCTAGAAGTATATGGTGGCAACCCATCAGAACTAAAAGTGAACCTCTCGGTGTACCTACATGTGTGATTGGATTCTTCTATCTTGAGCCCCAACAGAATTAGGATTAAGATGAACTCATCAAACCCAATATCCATCATATGAATTAATCATTCGATTTGAGTCCTATGTGAAACCCTTATAGAAACCCTTTCTATCATCTTCACTTTGCCATGGCCATAGGCTTATGGACTCAATTCTCATGATCATCATAAGGCTATTCCTCATCTACCGAGATAGATAGATCCCTTATTGGTGCAATCCAATTCCTATAATGAATGTATTATAGCCAACATACATCTCAGGATTCTGAATGGCTAGGAGACCAAATAATGGTGTAGTTAAACTACAATACCCTCAAGATGAATTGTCGATGCACCTTAGGTCAAAGAACTAGACACACTACTGCAATATCAAGCCAGTCATCGACGAGAAGGTAGACTTTCTTATGAATGCTCGAGGTGGTCATGCTCAGTACCTCATTCTCTAATAAGTACCTATACTCTCGCTCCGGTGTCTTCACACCATAGATTCAAAACTCATCTACTCAAAAGAAGCAATCGTACACCAACCTTCTGAATCAATCACCATTCTCGTGATAATCCTATGGTCGAAAGCAGTTTATGAGTTAATTATAAAAATTCATATCTTAAATTTTTAACTTTTTAAAAATATGAATTGTCATTACCGTTAATTCAAAGGATGTATCACATACACTTTAAATACACACTATGATAGAAAATAATTTTTTTATTAATTTATAGTCAAAATTATAAAATTATTCTTAGAAGTATATTATAAGTGTTAGCCAATTTGGCTTTTAGGGCACATATCTAACACCGACCTCCTCGTATAAATCGGCGTCGGCTTTGGAAGGTTACTCACATCGATCGATCAATAATAGCTCGACCTCATGAGTGGGGGGCAACTGTTATGCGATGGCCATAGCTCAGCCTCGACACAATATACATCGGCTACTGACCTACTCTAATAGATCGTCCATACGAGATCGGTTACTATGGAGAGGCTATTCGTTCACTCGTGAATTGCTATAGGTCGGCCTCGGTCGAGCGATTTTCAAGAACGTCTTGCTATAGGCGTTTACTCCTAGGCGAGCTATTTTATAAGACATATTGAAGGTCGGCTATAGCTCATTCTCGGTCTGACATTCCTCGGTCTGTACCGACCTATTGAAATAAGTCGGCCACATATGACTGGCCGCTATGGTAGGTTATTATGGAGAGACTATTCGTTCACTCGCGAATCGCTATAGGTCGGTCTCGGTCGAGCGATTTTCAAGAACGTCTTGCTATAGGCGTTCACTCCTAGGCGAGCTATTTTATAAGACATGTTGAAGGTCGGCTATAGCTCATTCTCGGTCTGTACCGACCTATTGAAATAAGTTGGCCACATATGACTGGCCGCTACGACAGGTTATTAGTTCGCTGACGGTTCGCCATAGGTCGTATTCGGCCGAACTATCACCGAAGAAGAACTCCATATTGATCGGAGAAAAGTTATCCACAGCCGGTCTACCCAACATTGATCGGTTCTAGTCGACCAATGTCCGGACGATCTACTAATTTCTTATATACCGTCGATTAATCTTGGACGATCTATTATTGATCGTCCATTACCGAGGTATCACCGTTCGCCAGATCCGTACTCTTCCCAAGTTAGGAAAGTCCGGATTACATAGGAGTCTCTCACGATCCCATCTTTCAGAAAAAGTAAAACATCTTTCGAATTAATATGGAGCAACAAATTTGGAAGATTGTTGAAGTCCGAAATGAATACGACTCGAATTTTTTTTTAATAAATAAAGGGGCTCCGAGATCCTCCAGGTATGTACTCATTTTTAATGCTTTCTCCTCTCATTGTTCTTCAGTCTTCTAAGTTGAGCGTCGGTGGGTCTTCACCGAAAAACACCCCGATGAGAATTTTTTTGCAAGAGTTCGGACGAAGCTCCAGTGGTAGTTCTTTCCCGACCATAAGTTCCTCGGAAGCCAACCTCAGATCGGAAGATTTTGGAGCAACATTGGTGAAATTGCTAAGAAACTTTATGAACATTTTTTAATCCTTTGATGATATATTATGTCTCGCTGTACATGTACTAAGACTTTGTATACTTATACCCTGCACCAAAGGTCTAATTATCCGTGGAACACTCTCCTTTCTGTGCAAGATCTGCACCAGATTGAGATAATTGCGCTTGATAATTGGGAAAGAAAAACCAATATTGGTAGCAATGTTAAGGGCTCCTCTAATGTGATGGCCCACGACTCAGCAGAAAAAGGGCGTTAGCCGGCAAGATACGAGCCCCTGGATACAAAACAACTCGCATCCACGTGGAGGATGTGGCTTCCAAGACCTGCCTGATCAAGGCAGTCTATAATATATGACAGCGTAGATATCACATGAATATTCTGAAGTCAGGACCCGAGCAACGAATGGTTTTTTTTCTGATCTCCGACAACCCAGCAGCAAATATGGCCTTACAGTTACCCGGTGGTGCCTAATGTCAGATGCCCATCTATCCAATTAATAGAGAAAGGATACAACTCCTGCTATGTTTCTTTCGAGACCACTCTAGCATACCTACATTTCAACAATAAATGTTTGATAGTTTCATAGGAAAGAAAAATATTATGGAAAATTTTCTTACCTCAATTTTGTGAGGTGGTGATCATGTATATTTATAATTGAAAATATAAAGAGATTATAAGGTACAAACAAAAAATAACAAATGGATCTCTAGAATCAATCTTAAATTTATGCTATTCAAAATTTAAAATTTAAAATTTAAAATTTTTCAAATCATGGATGTGATATATGGCTTGTGCCGTATCAAGCTATATATCAACAATCTATGATTTGAGGCTTGATATGAGATTTAGTTAAAGATACCACCAATTGCAAATTAGACAAATAGCATTCGGGGTGGATTGGATATCAAGAATATTGATGAAATGAACAACTCCTTATAAGTAAAGTAGACTTGAAAGCTCATCAAAAAATCATATGCACCTTTGGAGTTGACAAATAGAAAATACCTATTATTCTAGAAGAAAGTTTGGTATAAAATGAAGGAAATCATATGCAAAGGTTTTATCAATGACGAATATCACAACAACTTAAAGGTATCTTGAAATCGCACCTCATTCAGAGAGAGTGGTGGCGAAAATATAAAATTCTAGGAGAATGCTAGGATCCAACCTATTCCACTTGCTTCTATATTTCAAGAGAGTCGTCAAGGCCAATGTCACAATGTCTCATTATGGAACTGGAGAAGATAGAGATTGAATATCAAAGTGTGTGGATCACCATCTCACCTTAAGCTCTTCAGTGTAAGGTGCTCACTTTAATGTTGGAGCCAATTAGATTATCACGGTTAGCAGATATACTTACATAGAAACTTACAAAAAATGGCAAATTTTTAGTAAGCTCATTTTATAAATTTATCAATTGGAGAGGAGTCCTACAAATTCATTTGGAAAGTAGCAGCTCTTGAAAAAAATTAAACTGCTTGTGTAGCTGGCATTAAATAATAGATTGAATACTGAATAGGTGATGGCAAAAATAGGCTACGGTTGGATCAATTTGGTGTCCCCTTTGTAGGGCTAGTACTGAAACTATTTCTCATGTTATTGTCAAATTTCTCTTTGCGAGAAGTTTATGATACATTGGAAGCCCAACTCAAATTAAAGGCCTGGCCGATAGATGTTTGGGATCTTTGGACAACCTACAGGAGCAATAGAATCAAAGATGAACAAAAAAAAAGGATGGGACCAAGTCTTAATGTATAATCCCATAACCCAAACCTAAGACCATGGCCGGCTTTGAGGAGATCCGACCCATGGGCTTCGAGTGCCCTGCATGTGAGGAAAAAGGGAGGAAGGAGACTTCGATTGGGAGTTTTCATCCATCCCGATTTTAATGAGATAGGAGCTATTCCCTACCAAATTTGGATTAGAAAAACCCTAGAAACCTCGTCTATAAGAAGGCCCTCCCCCTTCTTAGGTTCCATCACAAATTTCTCAAGAATTGCCATTTATTTTTGAGTTTTTTCTTAGAGGTTTGCCCTTTTATTTCCACCAGAAAGATAGCCGGATTTCTTCTCTTCAACATTGCCGAATCGAGGTAGCCGCTCTCCCTTCTCCTCTTTCTTGTCTCGTTGTCCATTGTCCCCATCACACGGTTTTTGATCGGCAAACCACCAGTTTGAGGTTGGAACAGGGCATCCCATGTTTGCCCCTTTCCTCCATCGACCATCACTGGCTGCTGCCATTATCAGCGTCATTGACATGCCACCATCGAGTGTTGTCATGGTCGCCGGTCTTAAGTTTGCGCTGTCATGTTTGGAGAGAAGAGGGAAAGAGGAGAATAACCTCCGTTTTGAAGAAGAGAAGAAGAAGAGAGGTTCTCCTTCTCTCTCCCTTCCTTTCCATCCATTCTCCCGAGGTTCTCCTTCTCTCTCCCTTCCTTTCCATCCATTCTCCCTCTTCTCTAGTTTATTTTATTTTATTTTTTATTTTTCTCCTAGATGGATCGGGGGATCCGACGGAAAAAGGGTCCAGGAGACTTGTCAATGACCTGGTGAACTCGATAGAGAATTCTAAATAGATAATTTCTATACTATAAATTTTATTTTTAATATTAATTTTAAATTTATAGGAGAATTATTCTTTAAACATGAGAATATCAAGTAGGTTCTTCGAGAGTTTAGTTTGATAATAGTAAAAATATAAACTTTTAAAAATTAATTATTTATTTATATAAAAATTAATTTCGTGCATTCGTGGTTTTTTTCTAAATGATTTTGATGGTTATATGCTACATACTTATTTATTTAGTACATATAGCTTTGTATGAAGTTATATATCATATAATACTAATCGTTTGGATGGATTATGGTACTTGCATGTATCAAATTTTTAAAAAAAATTATATTAAATTATAATTATTGGATAAATATAAATTTAAATTTTGTAATTGAATTATGAATTGTGGTGTTCTGATTAGCCATGTTGTTGATGCTCTATTACAAGCTAAAAATATGGTTATGGTGATCCACATGGCTTGTCATTATATTGGTGCTCTGCTGAAAGTATAGTTATAGTAGTTCAAAGTTCAGGATTTATGGTTTTTCAGACTAGTCATTGTTAATACCTCATAATGGATTGGAAACATGTTTGTAGTAGGTAACAAAATAGAGAAAAAAAAAATTCATGATTCGTAATAAAATTTTCTTACATGAAAAACGTAAAAGCACGTCCGTCACATAGCATGGCTTGCATGATGGGACAGTCACGAAATATAGAATGAAATTAAAAAATTAATTTTGTATACCGAAGGAGGATGCCACTATAAGTACAAAAAAAAAAAAAAAAAAAAAATCATGATTCCTATTTTATTTGGCTAAATATATTTTATATTTAAAATATTTTGATCATACATTATATTTAAAATAGATTATAATAAGTAATTAAATTTATTTAATAAAAAAAGCAGGTGCCTCACTTTCGCCGTCTATTTCTCAAAAGAAAAAAGAAATTAAGTTATCTGTGGACAAATCGAAACAGTCCATACTTAAATCGAACAGTCAGGAACACGCACAAATAAAAAGACGGAAAAAGAAACCCAAAAGCATTGCAGCAAAAGTCACATATATTTTAAATACACCATTACATATCGCACCGCATACAACACAACAATTGATACGTACACTTAGTAGCAGTAGTAGAACCCACCGGTCACATTTTTTTGTCTCATACGGAAAGCATACAACGAGGCTCGCTCTTTCTGATGGATAAAAGCCACATTCAAACTCAGCCGGATATCTCAATGGCTTTCACCTCGGTCTTCTTGACTTCCTCTTTTGGCACGGTCACTGTGAGCACCCCGTTCTCCATGGTCGCCTTCACCTGGTCCGCCTTGGCATTCTCCGGCAGCCGGAACCTCCGGAGGAATTTGCCGCTGCTCCTCTCGACACGGTGCCACTTGTCGTTCTTGTCCTCTTTCTCCCTGCTGCGCTCGCCGCTGATCTGGAGGACCCGACCCTCCTCCACCTCCACCTTCACCTCCTCTTTCTTCACACCCGGGAGGTCAGCCTTGAAGACATGAGCCTCCGGGGTCTCCTTCCAGTCGATGCGGGTGTTGGCGAAGGCGGAGGTCTCGCTCACGAAACCGGGACGGGACTCGGTAAGGGAGCGGCAGGCGTCGAAGGGGAAGTCGTGGAAAGGATCGAGGGAGAAGGGGTCGAAGATGTTGCTCCGCCTGACGATCGACATTCTTCTTAGGTTCTAAAGATTGGCGAGTGGGAAAGATGCGTTAGGAAACCGAAGAACTGGGAAACCTTTGCGAAGGAACTATCTTTTTTAGTATAGCTCGAAGGCGTTGGAAGTGCTTCTCGATGATGGTTCGGCGAATGGGTGTCGAACATTTTATAGCCGACGAGAGGGAGAGGCCTTGAAGTTTCCAGATTGCGACCTTCCTCCGGTAGAGAAAATACCCATGCCCGTGGGACCTCGCTGATGTGAGGCATGGCGCCAGAGAATTCCAGACCCCTCTACTTGATAAGGAAATCATGGGTCTTGGGCCAGTCGGCCCGGCGATTGTTCTTAGGCCTGTGAGATTGTTCGGCCATCCTGTGCGCTGCTCTTGGGTCCTCGGCTTTTGGATGCCGTGGCTACGGGCCTACCGTTGGTGCCTGGTCCTGTGGCGGGAGAAACTCCGATAGAAGTCAGGTCAACCAAAGGCAACCCTCATCGGTGAATTTGTCGAGAAACTTTATCACACGTATTTTTATTTTTTTATGATAAACTATATAAAAAAGACTTTGTATACGTATATCCTGCACCAAAGGTCTAATCAGCATCGCACGTTGCGTGGGATGGATAATTACGGTATATAATTATTAAAATTTTTTAATAATAAATATTTTTAATTATTTAAATATATTTTATTTTATTTATTTATTATATATTTTATTATTTTATAAAATAATAATTTATTATTTTTTCTTTTTTCTTCTAGTTCTCATATCTTCTCCGTGCCTATCGATGCCGCCCTATCAAGGCTCTTCTTCTCTTTCGGCAAACGTCGATCTCGATCACACCCCCATCCCCTCTCTTCTTCTCACATCTTTACCATGCCCGTCAGACCGTCGATGCTGCCCCACCACCGCTCTTATTCTTTCTCGACAAATGTTGATTCCGCTCTAATGCCCTACCGATACCGCTACCCCCGGCGCCACCACTGGCCCTCCTTTCTCCTCTCTTGTCTACTACTTGGCCCCATTCTTGCCACCGCCAACATCTTCCGTCCCGGCCATCCCCACTTTGCCCAGCCCCCTTCGCGTGCTCTTGCATTTTGAATTCCGTTCATGCCACTCCATGGCCCAGTAGAAAGGCTGGCCCTCCACCCTCGAGCCATCTCCTAGGTACCGGTGGCCATCACTATCCCCACATCCCAACCGGCTCTCCATCGCCAGTCACCATCGGCAACCGCATCCCTCCAACCGCACCCCTTCCTTCTGTATGCCAAAAAAATGATAAAATAACCATCTCCCTCCCCTGCACCACCCCCACCCGTTGGTCCCGTCGCCACCCCACCCCCTCGCCGCCCACCCCTCTAGGTACCCATCATCCCACCCCCTCCGTCTGCTACACTAAAAAGAAAAAAAAAAAATTCTCCCTTCTCTCCTCCCTACCTCGTCCACCCCCCACCCCCCTTTCCGACAGCGGCGTGGCCCTCTTCCTAGCCTAAATCTGGCAACGGCGCTACTCAACTCGTAGAAGGGAGCTGTTTCATAGGATCCCCAACGGCCACCTCCATTCGAACTTCCCCGTCTCCAAGCTCTCTCCCCTATCCTCCTTTGACACCACCTCCTTCTCCCTCGCCGGCTCCAACAGCAGTGCGCCCTAGCCTAAATCCGACAATTTTGAGGGATTACTCAATGAATCAGAGGATTATTACTTGCTCCGATGATGTTTCGATGCGGTGGAATGTGGTGGGGGTGGAGGCAAATCTTTAACATGGGCCACTTCGATCATTCATGGGGAGGTCGGGGGAAGCTTCTCCCCTTTAAATAGAGCCGAAGACTCCTCCCCGACGATGGTTCCGACTTTGATCGGGAGGAGAAGAAGACTCCCGCTGAGAGTTTTTTTTTAATTTTATACTTTGAGATACGTATAAGAACTCGGATCATGACATGTGGCGTATTAGGAGACTTTTGGGATCCTGCATTGGCAATACAACGATGCTCCTCCATGGAGTATTGTTATATATATATATATATATGTAATTTGATGATTCCTAAAAATTATTTATCTAAAAAATAATTATAAAAAAATAATTTTTATTATATTGAGTTGGTAAAAAAAAATTATTTTAAAAATAATTGTTGTGGCCAATCCACCTGTGCCTGTGATTGAATGTCGAAAAATCTGTAAGATAAGTTCACACCAACCGGAGTTGGCTCCAATGGGGATCCTCCGATGCTTAAGTTACTAGGGTAGATGGATCGAACAGAAATTTGAGAGCAAAGTGATAGAGATTGCTCTAAAAGTATTAGATGTGTCATACCAAACTGACCAGATTATCTTTCTTTTATAGGTGTTGGAGTGAAAATTGTTGAGTACGTAGGTTCCTCTTTTTTCGGTGTAGTGTGATCATGGGTAAGTAATTAAAACTACCCACTAATCATCGTTGTCCGCTCTTCTCGAAAGCAATTTTCTAGGGCTGATTGGAAGCCGAATAGGTTGTTTGGAGAACTCTCATCAGTCAGTCGTCTGATTTGGGGCCGACTGATCGATCGACTGATTTTATGCCGACCGATTATCGATTGGCCGATATTGTGTCGACTGATAGTCGATCGATGGACTTTATGTCGATCGATCGTCGATCGATCGATATTGTGCTAACCGATCGTCGGTCGATTGACTTTATGCTGATCGATCGTCGGTTGGCCAATATGTGACGACTGATCATCGATCGATTGACTTTGTGCCGACTGGTCGTCGAATCGATCGATCGGTGGTTCATTGAGTAACTCGTCAACCATCCATCATCGATTATCAGCCGACGAACATCCATCGATATCCAATAGTCTGTTGGCTGGATTGGTGAATCAGGCAGCAGATTGATAGCCCCCAATAGTTGCCCCCCACTTTCAAGTTCGGTGTAATGATTTTATACTTCGCACTGAATGCAAGGAGTCAACACGTGGCATTACTTCGAGCTTCATTCTACTGCCTGCCATTAATGATTGCCCATCGTCCAGTAGTCGAATTCAAATTAACATCATCCATTAGCTTTCGATTCATCTTTTCTGAATGAGTTGAGTCATCTTCCTAATTTAGTCTAGACAAACAAAGTTCATCTTATATTGGTTTCTAACCGACTTTTAGTCAGTTTTTTACCAACCAATACTTGATCAATTTGCTGAGGTATTTGTTGATCGAGTATAAGCCGACCTTCGATCGATTTCTAACTAACTTTTAGTCGATTTTTTATCAACCAATGCTTGATCAATTTGCTGAGGTATTTGTCGATCAGGTGTAAGCCGACCTTCGATCGATTTCTAACCAACTTTTAGTCAATTTTTTATCAATCAATATTTGATCATGACAATCGGGTGTAAACCAACCATCCCTCGATTCAATCATAGCCAAATCGATATAGGCTGCGTTCTTTACTAGTCATGGCAAACCAACTAATTCACAACCAGTAGGTTGATGCTTTTCTTTTTTCGTTATTTCGTAAAGAAGTTATGCATCGGCATTGCTTGTTGGGCATCGAATCATCGCTTTTTAGTTGATTCATCTTCGGACGTTGCCTTTCGGCTCTTGGTCGCCTAGAGATCTTGTTGATCACCCCGGCCGTTAGTCAATTTTGATAAATTTCCTCCAACATTGGTGGTTGATCGGCTTGTGGCTCGATCGGGCGGTTGAGCCGGAACATGGCAAGAAATCCTCATCAGATGAATGCTTCGATCTCATCCTTCAACTAAAAACACTGCTCGGTATCGTGACCATAGTCATGGTAGAATCGATAGTACTTTCTTTTGTCCTTGCTCGGATATTTTATTGGCGAGGTCGGCGAAGGTACTTCTCCCCTTCAATCTCCATCAAGATCTACGCCCGTGGAGTAGAGAGAGGAGTAGAGTTATTGTACCGGCCCTTTAGATGAGTCGGTATTTAGCTCAGTCAGGAGGATGTCGCTTTCTTGTTTGGAATGGATCGGTTGGATCCGGTCGAAGCATCGTTCTTCTATTGTTTCTTCTTTTGATCATTTTCGTTTTATTTTCTTTGAACAATAGGCTCATAATATGGCCAAACTTGAGTCAACCTATCATAAAATGATTGCTCTTTGACGTGCATGTTCTAACTCTATATCAGCCGCAAATGCTGAACGTGATTCGACGGTCCATCGGTTGGAGTAGTTGCAATGGGATGCCACCACTCAGGAGAACAATCTATCTGAGGAAGTTTCCCATCCTAGGTTCGAGCTTGGGTCGGCCAGGTCCGAACTTGAGTTAGTTCTATCTAATCTTATGTTGGCTCAAGAGGAGGTGAAGGCCCAGAAAAGCCGCGCTAAAAAAAAAACATGCGGTGGAGAAATTGAAGAAGGACCGTGACAATTGGACCAAATAGGCGGAGGATTATCGTCGAAAATGACAGTCTACCGATGGAGAGGCATCTTCGGCCAAGACGGAGATCCAAGTTCTGTGGCTGGATCTCGGTCGGGCAAAAAAGGTGGGCGTCGAGGAATTCTAGGCCTCGTCCGACTTGAAGATCCTGATCCTTCAAGAAAGTGAAGCTTCCAATTGGATCGGATTCGGTGATGGTCAGGATGCTGTTCAGCTGCTCTTTCCTAACCTTGACCTCAGTAGCATCGTCGTCCTAGGCATTAAAGAAGAGAAAGAGGGAGGCAACGATGGATCACCCGCGGGCTCGAACGATGGTGCTCCTGGCACTACTTTTGTTCCAACTGAGTCAGCTATTCCCGCAGCTCCCATGGCTTTGATCGAGGGTACATCAGGTCCTTCTGCACTGATGGGTTTGGCTCCCCCATCAGTTGCTGAAGTTCCATCGGAGGGCCAAGGAACTGCTTCGATTGAACTCATTCCATCGACTGACGCTGCGCCGATGACCGAAGTTGTGGCCATTTTCGATCAACCTTCAGAGCAGTCAGTCGTCGAGTAGATTTGTATTTTGCTTTCTTTTGAAACTGATAGTTCAAATTTTGTAAGGACCAATAGTCTATTTTGTAACTTCTCTTTCACAGTAATGAAAGCTTTGTTTGTATTTGTCTTTTGTTGTACAAATTTATCTTCCATCATAACTGCAAATACTTTGATTGAGCGATTGTTAACCATTCTTCTGTCAATTTTGTTTAACCGACCATCGGCTAGCTTTTAAATCGATTTAGAGTCAGATTTTTTAACTAGCCAATACTTAGTCATTCGTTGAGATACTCATAGGTCAGGGACAAGCCAACCCTGAGTCAGTTTTTAACCAACTTTTAGTCAATTTTTTACCAACTCATTTTGAATCGAAGTGCTTGATGATCGGGTATAAGCCGACCATCGATCGATTTCTAACTGACCTTTGGTCGGTTTTTTATCATCCGACACTTGATCAATTTGCAGAAGTGCATGACGATCGGGTGCAAGCCAAACATCCTTTGATTTGGCTATGGCCAAATCAGTTAGGATTGTGTTCTTTCCTAGTCGGAGCAAACCAACTAGTTCACAACCAAAAGTTTGATGCTTTTCTTCCTTCATCATTTGTAAGGAAGTTATACATCGATATCATTCGTTGGTCAACCAGTCGGCTATTTGAGTTATAGAAGATAGTCTTCTTCCCGATCGGTCAATTGTTATATCGTAGGGGATCGACTTATTTTGATCAACCACATCAATTGTTTAAGATGTGCCAATCGACAGTCATCGTCGAAAGAAATATCGACTAATGATCGTCATCCATCAGTCGGTTGTTGAATCATGGTGACTGTGGTACGTCAACCATCGATTGGTTGTAACATTTAGCCGATGGAAAGCTTGTCTACTTCTTCATCGATAATCTTTTATCGCTTGGGAGTGAATGATCATTTTTTAATCAATTTTTCTTTGGATGTTGCCCCTCCCGGCCCTTGTTACTCAGAGATCATGTTGATCACCCCGACCGTCGGTTGATTTGGATGAATCTCCTCCAATGCTGATGGTTGATCGGTATGGGGCTGGGTCAGGTGATCGAGCCAGAACTTGGCAAGGAATCCCCATCGATTGAGAACCTCGATCTCATCCTTCGGTTGGAAGTACTGTTCGATGTTGTGGTTGTAGTCGTGATGGAACCGACAGTACTTCCTCTTGTCCTTGCTTCGATTCTTCATCAGCGAAGATAATTCTCTCCTTCAATCTCTATCAAGATTTGTACACATGGAGTGGAGAGGAAAGTGTAAGCATCGTACCGACTCTTCATATTGGTCGGCATCGGGTTCGATCGAGAAGATGCCTTTTTTTGTTTGGAATGGGTTGGTTGGGTCCGGCCGAAGCATCGTTCTTCCATTTTTTCTTCTTCTTCTGATCCTTTTTCGTTTGATTGGCACCGGCCAGAAGCACCTTCTTTTGCACGAATATACTTATCTATGAGCTCCAAAAGCTTAGGATAGGTCCGAAGGTGGTTCTTGTCCAGCGAATAGATGAATCGAGAGCCCCGCAGATCTTGCTTTATGGTCGAGATGGCCACATCCTCATTAAGATTTTGGACCTCAAGCATGGCGGCGTTAAAACGCACCACGAAGGCCTAAAGAGTCTCTCCCTCTCCTTATTTGATCGAGAAGAGGATGTCTGAAGTTCGTGGCATCCTTCTACTAGTGCTGAAGTGAGATACGAAGGAGTTCTTAAGCTATCTGAAGGAATTGATGCTTCCTGGCTGAAGTTCGGAATATCAGGCTCGAGCAGCCTTTTGAATAATGGCCAGAAAGCCAATGCACATGAGGGCGTCATTCGCCACCTGGATCATCATGAGAGCCTTATAGCTCTGGAGATAATCGACTGGATCAGTGGAGCCATCATATGGCTCCACTTGCGGCATCTTGAATCGTGACGAAATTGATTTATTTAAGATGCATGAGGAGAAAGGAGCTGTCCGGACATGAAGACCATTGGAGGATCTTCCTGTTGCATCCTCCTAGATCTGGGCCAGCCGATGGTTGATTTCTTTGAGCTTTTGCTCATAGTTGTCGATTCGTTGCTAGTGAGATGTCCCAGGCATCGAGCCTCCTGAAGAACTAGTGGAGGAGGAGGTGGTCGAGTTTTGAGGCCGTTTTTTCTTATGTAGACTGATTAGCAGACGGGAAAATGGAGCATCGTGATCGATGAGTGTCTCTTCACGAATGATGAGAAGATAGGATTTTCCTCCGACGGAAACGTCAAGTTGGTTGTTCCGGTGAGCGGGTGGTAGAGCGCCTCGAGATGCGATGGCTATGCTTAAATGGTACAGCTTGCATCGTTGGGCCTTTTGTCGTTGCATGCGGTTACTGTTGGAGGTTGTGAACAGCTTCCATCAGCATTCGAACTTGCTGCGTCAATGTAGCTAGTTGCTGGGCTTGCGCATCTGCCATAACTGCTGGAAGCGAAGAACTTGGTTCTGCCACTGACGGCGGCGGCGAAGGAAGTGCTTCTCCCTAGGATGACTAGCCGATGGAGCTGGATGAGTTTCGAGCACGAGTCTTTGCCATTTATAATGTTTAATCCCTGATTCTTATCCCTTCCTAATGCGCCAATCTATTGCGGTCAATCCATCCGCGCCTGTGATTGAACACCGAAAAATCTATAAGATAAGTCCGCATTGATCGAAGTTGACTTCAGCAGAGATCCTTCGATGCTTAAGTTAGTAGGATAGACTGATCGAACAAGAATTTCAGAGCAAAGTGATAGAGATTGCTCTAAAAGTATTAGATGTGTCCTACTAAACTGACCAGATTACCTTTCTTTTATAGGTGTCGGAGTGATAACCGCTGAGTACGTGGATCCCTCTTTTTTCGATACAGCGTGATCGTGGGTAAGTAATTAAAACTACCCACTAATCACCATTGCCCACTCTTCTCGAAAGTGATTTTGTAGGATCGATCGAAAGCCGGATAGGTTATTTGGAGAACTCCCATCAGTCAATCGTCCAATTTAGGGCCAACCAATCATTTGTCGATTTTGTGCCAACCGATCGTTGGTCAGCTGATATTGTGCCGATCGATTGTCGATCGGTTGACTTTATGCCGATCGATTGTTGATCGATCGATATTGTGTCGACCGATCATCAATCGGTTGATTTTGTGCCGATCAGTCATCGAGTCGATCGATTGGTAGTTCGTCGAATAACTCGTCGACCATCCATCGTCGATCATCAGCCAGCGAACATCCATCGATGTTCGATGGTCTGTTGGCTGGGTTGGTGAGTCGGACGATAGATTGATAGCCCCCAATAATAATATTGAAAAAAGATTAGTATGTCTGATCGGAGATAATTTTATATAAGAATATAACTAAATTTATAAATATATTTATCAACATAAAATAAATTTTGAATATTAAGATAATATTATTATCTCTACTATAATAATAAAAATATTAGAATAAATTTAATAATTATATATGCATTTTATTGGATATATTTTTGTCAAGTATAGATTATCATTATTTAAAAATTGATCAAATACGAATCTTCATCATATTTATTTTATCTTTTTTATCCAAAAAATAAATATAAGATCCACTAATTTTTTTATCATCTATATTTTTTATTTTTTAGATCAAATATGATAATATGATATCAAATTTATTTATTTATATCAGATTCACCTCAACCAAACTAATCTTGAGTTGGGGAAGAAAAACCAAAAATAGTGGCAATATTCTAATGGCCCACAACTCGTCAGAACGGGGGCCTTCAGCTAGCAAGATGCGGGCCCCCAGATTCAAAACAAGTGCATCAGAATTTCCGAACTCAAATCTAGCTCCTGCCACGTATTGATTAGGATCATAAGAGACATCCATGTTAACTCTGAGGACGCTTGGAGGATGTGGCTCCGAACATCCTGCATAACCAGGGGAATCTATATGACAATGTGGAGATAATTAGAAGAGTACTCTAAAGTCAAGGCTTCAGATTAATGTATGATAGCTATAATATTTAGATGATGGCCCTTGAAAATCTTACCATTTCTATTTTTCCAGATATCCCACAATGCAGCAGCAAACATGGCCTTAGCCCTTATCAGGTGGTGGCCTAATGTCAGAAAACTATCTACCCTAAATACAATTAGTAAAAGGATACAACTCTTGCTAGGTTCCATAAGTGCTTCTAAGACCAATCTAGCATGTCTACATTTAAAGAACAAATGCTTGATATTTTTATTAGTAAGGTGGCATATTAGACAAATAACATCCGACATTATATGAAGATCATATGAAAATTAATGACCCACGATTTTTTCCATACAAAATAACCCTTAGTGCAATATGTTGCAAGATTATTTGTTAAATAATATAAAATTTGAAATATCAATAAGTAATTACACATAAAATAAAACATAGCTATTTATGTATTTGGTCCTTGTTCTACATTCATGGATGAAGATGAAAAGCGATTTTACGATATCAGAATATAGAGTATGAAGAGAACAAACAATGATCTTTACAATGTACAGTCATTTAAATAATAAAAGATGTAATTATTATATATATAACCATCAAATTCTAAAACAAAGAGAAAAGACCAACATGCCTAAAAAAAATGGCTAACTAAAGTCTAAACATAGGTAGGGTCTGTACTGTGAAGGCTGCCTCGCACTCTTACAAGAGGCCAGTGGTGGGGCTCCGAGCTTAGGCCTTCCCTACCACTACATGCCTTATAGAAAATCCACTCAAATAGTCTCCTCCAAATAATTGGATCGGATGATAAATGAAGTCAGAGTCAACACACTAAATAACCTCCATATCTGATTCCATGAAGTCCCAGATTAATAATAGTTGGCAATTTATTGAGATAGAAAGTATATGCTGACCTAGCAGAGCCTCCCCCTTTTGTGTTAGGCATCCAAATCCAAAGATCATTTATCTCTATCTAAAAATGGAAATCTACAGAATAATTTTAGACAACTATTCTTCGCATTAACATCTTTTTTTGAATGGAAAGTAGAGCAAGCGAGAAACTTCCTCCAATTTATTATAACAATATTAAAAGATTACAACTACATTTTACAAGAGAATAAAGAAAGAAGTAATACAAAATGAATAACTAGATAAAACAATTCGGCAAAAATGACTTTATGACTTCAAGAAGATTTAGCCAAGCATAAATCATGCCATATTTGGGGCTGCAAATGGATCGGGTTAACCCATGACCTGACCCATATAGATCCGATCCAAACCATTTGGTATCATTATGGTTTTTGGTTTTTTATTTTTTAAAAAAAATAATAAACATGTTTGGTTGGGAGTGGCGTTTTCAATTAATATAACATTAAAAAGAAAATACGGTAGCTGTTTTCCTAAACGCCCAATAGTGGTTTATGATTTTTGGGTTTTTTTTTTTTTCAAACTTAGAGGCATCCTTTCTTCTTCCTCTCAAATACCTTCCTTTTCTCCATCTTCCCCACATTCTCTCTCACGCACTTCTCAGAAAACAAATTGGATTGAAATAGGAGGAACAAAGGTACATTCTCTCTCTTTCTCTCTCTCTCTCTCGTTCTTTGTTTTTGCTTAAGTTATGGTGACTGTTCCAAAGGATCGAATAGATCCTCATTGGCTAGTTCATTGGTTGATCAGTTCCTCTGGATTGGTTTGAAAATGTTGGTTCTTGATCTCTATTTTTTTATATTTAATAAGAAAACAGTAGATTTCTTCTTCTTCTTCTTTTTAATTTGGATTACCATTAAAAAAGAAAAAAGAGCCAGCGGATATTCCATTCTTTCCTTTTACCTTTATCTACATGTTGATGCCACTTTTAAAAATGATTGTCATTTGTGATGTATATAAACATGACATCTTATGTATATATGTACCTATGGTGATATGAAGTCTCCTGACACTTGTGCCTAGGTTTTTGATCTTTCAATTTCTATATATGAAATCATGGAATGACCTTTGAAGGTCTCAGGTTCTAGGTCCAAGTTTAGTAATTTGAGGTTGTTAGTTTCTCCTTGTATTTCTATGTTTGGAGTGTAGGTTTGTAATCCAGTTTTGTTGTCAACATCATGTTGTTTGTGACACGATGATTTTTTTTTAAGTTCTATACTGCAATATTTTGGATTCATTTACTTCAAGAATTTAAATCTCAAAGATGTTGCTTACTAGCTTTGAAAGTTCTAATTTAATCAAAGTGATAAAGGAAAATTTTTTGAGTTCTCAAACAAATCTATAAGAGGATGCTGGATATATAACCAATATTTATAAAATTAACATTTGTGCTGGCATATTTTAATTTTATTAGCAGTTTTTTTGCATCTTTGTATGTAAATACATCTAGAAATTTGTAGTATTTCTCATAATACTTGCGCCAGCCATTTGTTGTTTTTTATTGTAAAGGGGGTATCTTGATCTAGAGCGCATTCCCTTCTCTTCCCCACTTATTTAATTGGCATTTCACTTGTCATGAAATTTTTTTTTCGAATGTAGTGCATTTTATCTTCATGTGAAAGATGAGTTCTTTGATTTTCATCACAAGTTTAATTCATAATTATTAACTTGATCTAGTTATGCTAGCCTAAGATTTCATCTTAAGAAAAGATAAATCTCTTCTGACTTGGTCTGGATTTAGACTTTCTCTTGTAAATATCATATTTGGTTAAATTCTTTTGGCCTGATTGTGGCTTTTGCTTAAAGAACCATCTAATCCACATATAATTATAACTCTTTACTGCATTTTTTAGTTCTTTCAAATCACCCGTGGCTCTCCTTTATTTTCTTATCAATAGATTGATTTTGTTTTTATATATAATTTGGATAGATGGCAATGGTAAGCCAAGAAGTTGATGTTGATGATGATGAAGTCCTTGAAGTTGATGAAGCTAGGGGAGTTTGGCCTAACAATATTGAATCATTTTTTATATGTTTGATGGAAGAGGAAGTTAAGAAAGAAAATAGACAAACAACCATTTTTTCTAAAAGTGCATGGAAAACAACCACTTTTTCTAAAAGTGCAGGAAAAAAAGGATGAATAGTTTTACATCTTTTACTTCAAATAATAAAAGTGGAGATATTTTTGAATCTCAAACTAGAAAAGATCAAGATAATATCGTTGCTTGCATGAATGCACTCAATGCACTTGAAGGAATAGATGGGATGTCTTATGCAAAAGCAACCAAATATATACATGATGATCTTTTATGGAGAAGTATGTTCCTTCAAATGCCGGAAGAAAAAAAGAAGGATTGGGTGCTCAATATTTGAGAATGCAAACTTTTTAGTCTGAGAATGTCTTTTTTATTATCTTTTGTTATTGACTTTTTAAAGACTTTGTCTAATTGCTCTTATGTCTAATGTCTCGAACATATTTATTGGAATCTTATGTATTGGATATTTTTATTATGATCTTTTATGAGAATGTGAATTTTTGTTATTTTTATTATATTTATTTTTATGATTATAAATTATTTATTTTATTTTATTTATTTATAGATTTAATTTGAAGATATTGAGATATGGATTTAGAAGAATTTTTATCAAATTTTGATGATGGAATTGAGCAGTTGGTCACTATTTATGCTTGTGAAGAGTATTGGAGACTATGTAAGAAAACACCTTGACCACAAAGAATTTCAAAGTTAACGGGACATGAGTGGGTGGTTGAAGTATTAAATGGTCATCCCATAACATGCTATCAATTATTTTGAATGGAACCATCATGTTTTATCCAATTTTGCGAGGAGTTAAAGTGAAGAGGTAAGATAAAAGCTTCAAAATTTATTTTAATTCAAGAACAAGTGGCAATTTTTCTATTTATTATCGCTCAAAATGAGTGACATCAAGTTGTTGGAGATCGATTTTAATATTCTATCGAAACAACCTTCAAATATTTTAAGAGAGTTATGTATGCCATTTGCTCACTTGCCAAGGATATTATTATTCCTCCCTTATTTGATGAAACTCTTTTAGAAATAAGAAACAATCCAAAATACAATCCATTCTTTAAGGTTATTTTTTTTTACTCACTCATTTATATTATATCAAATTATTATTCTATAATAAAACACAACTAATATTGTTATATTTTTTTTCAAATGATAAAAATGTGTAGGGGCTATTGATGGTACTCATATTTCTGTACGTGTTCTAGTTAATAAGCAAAATTCCATATAGATAAAAGAAGATTGCAACCACTCAAAATATAATGTGCACATGTTCATTTGATATGCGATTTATATTTATTATGACTGGTTGGGAAGGACTGCAAATGATTCCAAAATTTTTTTAGAAATTGTAACTAATCCAAAAAATTATTTTTTGATGCCTCCTCGAGGAAAATATTATGTGGTTCATTCTGGCTACACCAACATGCCTGGATTTCTTACACCATATCGTGGAGAGTGCTATCACTTACATGATTATCGACAAGGACGAAATCCATAAGATCCAGAGGAGATATTTAATTATAGACATTCATTATTGCGTAATGTCATTGAATGGTGTTTCGGTGTGTTGAAAGATCGTTTTGCTATTCTTGAAGCAGTGCCTGCATATGACTTAAAGAAACAAAAATATATAGCTCTTGCTTGTTGCGCTATTCATAATTTTATTAGAATGTATTCATGAGGAGATCCTTTGTTCATAAAGTATGCAGATGAAAATATTGAGCTGAAAGACAACCACAGGAATGATGGAGCAAGTACTTCTGACTGAGTTAGTATTAATGTTAATTCAAGCCAACTTCATCAAATGGCTAATGTTCGAGATCGCATTGCAAAATAATTATGGGATAGTTATAATAGACATTAATTTCATAGTTGTGCTCATACATCCATGTATTTTTTGTATTTTTATTGGATTCAATCATACTCATGTTTTATAGTATTTTATGGTTGAATTTAGATTCTAAACTGATGTATTTTTAATTTTTTTATATATTTATATTATGAACTTTATAATTCAAGGTGCATATATTTTTATTTTATTTATTTTTAAATAATAATAGTATTTGATGTAGTTGGTTTATAAATAGATTTAAAGAAACACAATACAAAAAAACAAAAATAATTTTTGATTTTCTAAAAATAAAAAATCAAAAACAAAAAATGATACCAAACATCACCTAGATAAAACAATTAGACAAAAATGGCTTTATGACTTCAAGAAGATTTAGCCAAGCATAAATCATGCTATATTTAGGGCTACAAATGGATCGGATTGATCCATGACTTGATTCGATCCGATCCATATAGATTGGATCCGAACTATTTTAAAGGATCTGTGGATCCGGGTTGGATTCTAAAATTAGACCCATTTTATTTTTTGGATCGGATCTGAATTTATTGAATTTAGATCCAATCCGATCTGTGAAGATTTTTGAATTAATTTGGATCTCGAGATAAGTGATCCAATCCAATCCATATCTAATATTAGATCGAACTCTATTTGACCTAAACCATGTATAGTCTTTTTTTTGTTGGAAATTTAATAGTAAACTGAGCTTAAACATTTTGTTTGGTATTGCCACATCATCGTGATGTTGATGTCTAGCAATAAAACTTTGGGTGGTGGGCTCTCTGTAAACAGGAAGAGAGCTGAGAAAGGTCTACCGTAATTAAAGATGTGTAATTCCTGGCTTTCTGTTATTTTTCTCATATTTTTCTTTGATGAAGTTCATCTCTAAGCCCCCATGAATATGATAATAGTGATGCTTTTCTGGCTTCTGTTCTATTTCTTTTTATTATGAAGCTGAACAGGTTGATTGCTGATCAATTAATCTATAGCTGGATCTTTTATAGATTGAAGTTGTTGATCTGATCTGGAGGAACAGGTAGGGAGAAGCTAAGTTCATCTGCACTAAGGAGGCTTGAGGCCATTAGATTAAAGCAATAGGAAGTGGCAGTAGCAAGGCATGAATACAGTTAAGAAGGAAAAGATTGGAAGCCAGCTTCATTCACATGATGGTCCTGCAAGCTTTCCACATTTATGGTACAAATCACCAGCAATAATTTAAGATGGCTAACAAAACCCAGTGGCGGCACCAACACCGATTTAATTTTTTATTTTGAAATAGTATCTTGTCACCCTATGAACCATAATTATTTATCTTAGTTCATGTTTGACTCGACTTATAAACCAATCTAGATCCGGATCTGAACTAAATCTATATTTCATAGATCTAGATCGAGGTTTGCATGGATCCAATCCGATCCGAATGATTCATTAGGTTAAAAAATTTGATCATGAATCCGATCCGATCTTTTATTGGATTGGATTTAGATCCAATATTTAGATCTAATCAAAAAATCAAATTAGATCGGGGTCACATGTGATCCGATTTGACCCGAACCATTTATACCCCTAGTCATATTGAAAATAAGCGGAGGGTTTAATGAAGAATAGAAGCTCAAAACTTTCGCTTCTGAAAAATCTTGGAATTCGTTTAGTGCCAAATATGCCACATTAGAGCCATGAGTACTTGATCCATCATTTTCTTATGATAGACTTTTCTTTTCTTCCATGATAAACATAAAATCTAAAGATCATAAGGTGTACTTCTAATATAGAGACATTATAGGATAGACGACCAGATAGCTGAGTAAATTGGCATACGAAGATATTCAATGTTGTCTCTGGATATAATAAGAAGGTTCGTAGGGCAAGCAAACATCCGTGACCCGTGGATGATACTGGACTACTTGTCACCTCCAAGAGGAGACTAACAAATGAACCCAAGGTGGAAGAAAGAGATTGGAGTGTTTTAAAATTTGTGATTGATGATCTAATGATTGATGTCATGAAAGAAAGAAGACTAATCATTTTTTTATGCAAAAGGTACAATTTGAATCATAAAATATGTTTAACATTTGTTGGTGTAGAATCTGATTGACATCGGATCGAGCTGAAATTGAGGAAGAAGGGATCGCCGCCGATGACCTGCAAAACAAAGTTCCATCCGGAGTCGGTGGTGGTGGCTCCAGCAAGATCCTCCGACGATCAAGTCAGCTCTTCTGGCTAATAGAAATGGAGTGCTCAGAAAAGAATTTAGTAGAATTTTGGGAAGGAGAAGAGAGCTTACAAAAAATATATCTGGAGGGTCCCTTTTGTAGATGGAGTTCAGAGCAAACTGATAGTGACAGCCATAGCCGTCCGGTAGCAAGCCATTTGAGGCTACGTGGGGTTTGTTATGGAGAGGAGCGCCGTCTGTAGCAGACTGATAGTAACAGCCATAGCCATCCGGTACTGAGCCGCTCAGGACCACATGAAGTTTGTTATGGAGAGAGATGTCCATTATCGTGATATACCCGTTCGTCGAGATTTAATAGTCAAAGTTCGGAGGAAGCAGGCATTGGTTGGTGAAGAGCTTTAACATACATTAATTCTAGAGAAGTTCGAACTCCTAAAGAAAATACGGCTAGAGGGGATCATCCAGAAAGAATGCTAGCTGAAATCTGAAAGTAATCCACTGAAGAAATCTGAATAGAGCTCAACTGATGGAGAAATCCGAAAGGAGTTCGACTGATGGAGAACTCCGACCGATGAAGAAGTTTGAAAGAAGTCCGACTGATAGAGAAGTTTGACTGAATGAGAAGCCTGAAAAAAGTTCAGTTGAAGGAGAAGTCCGAAAGAAGTTCGACTGCTGCAGGGGTCTTGGAGGGATTCGATCACTGGAAGAGTCCAGAAGGGGTTCGACCACTGGAGGAGTTCAAAAAAAGTTTGACCGCTGAAGGAATTCGACTGTTGAAGGAGTCTGGAGGGGTTTGGCCGCCATAGGAGTCCGGGAGGGGTTCTGCCACTGGAGGAGTTTGGGAGGGATTCTGCCACTGGAGGAGTCTGGCCGCTGAAGGAGTCTGAAGGGGTTTGATCGCTGGAGGAAGAATTCTCAATCAAAGCTCTTTCATGATTACTAGTTATATTAGGCTAAGCATCAGACTGAACTTCGATAGGAGCATGGTTTATCTCCAACACTAGTTTTTCCACTTTCGAGTTCAAAATTTGAAGGAAGTACAAAAAAGTCGACCGCCGAAGTTCTTTTTTGGGCTCTGCACTCATTGAGGTTGAAGCTCAGAGAAGATCTTATCTTCCATTAAGGTTGAGAGAGATCTCATCTTCTTTTGAAGTTGAAACTCAAAGAGATCTTATCTCCAGCCGAGATTGAAGGAGATCTTATCTCTTATTGAGGTTGAAGCTCAAAAAAGATCTTATCTTCAGTCGAGATTAGAGGAGATCTTATCTTTTGTTGAGGTTGAAGCTCGAAAAAGATCTTATCTCCTATTGAGATTGAAGCTTAGAGAAAATCTTATCTCCAGTCGAGATTGAAGGAGATCATATCTTCTATTGAGGTTGAAGCTCGACCCAGTCGAGGTTGAAGGAGATCTTATCTCCTATTGAGGTTGAAGCTCGAGGAAGATCTCATCTTCAGCTGAGTCAGAGCCTCTCTTCTTACCTCATCTAAAAGGAATGAGGCCTTCGACTTTGTTCACGTTAGGACGAGGTTCTCCTTCTGTTCCTAACAGACTATAGGAGCAATAAGGACCGTTGTCGGAGCCTCTCTTCTCACCTTGTCTAAAACAAACGAGGCTTTCGACTTTGTTCATGTTAGGACGAGATTCTCTTCCTATTCCTAACAGACTGTAGGGGTACATAGGACCATTATCGGAGCCTCTCTTCTCACCTCATCTAAAATGAACAAGGCCTTCATCTTTGTTTATGTTAGGACCATGTTCTCCTCCTATTCCTAACAGGCTATAGGGGCACATATGGACCGTTGAATGGGCCTCTGTTCTCCTCCCGTCTTAAATAATCGAAGGTCTTTGACTTGCTCATGTTAGGACGAGGTTCTCCTCCTATTCCTAACATGGCATTAGAAGCACAGATGGACCGTTGAATGATCCTCTTTTCTCCTCCTATCTTAAATAATCGGAGGTCTTCGACTTGCTCATGTTAGGACGAGGTTCTCTTCCTGTTCCTAACATGGCACTAGGGCACAGATGGACCGTTGAATGGTCTTCTCCCCTCCTCCTATCTTCAAATAATCGAAGGTTTTTGACTTACTCATGTTAGGACGAGATTCTCCTCCTATTCCTAACATGGCATTAGGGGCACAGATGGGACCATTGAATGGGTCTCTCTCCTCCTTCCATCTTAAATAATCGAAGGTCTTCAACTTGCTCATGTTAAAATGAGATTCTCCTTCTGTTCCTAACATAACACTAAAGGCACAGATGGGTCGTTGAATGGGCCTCTCTCCTCCTCCTGTCTTAAATAATTGGAGGTTCTTTCGACTTGCTCATATTAGGATGAGGTTCTCCTCTTATTCCTAACATAACACTAAAGGCACAGATGGGTCATTGAATGGGCCTCTCTCCTCCTCCTGTCTTAAATAATCGAATTGGAGGTTCTTCGACTTGCTCATATTAGGATGAGGTTCTCCTCTTATTCCTAATATGGCACTAGAGGTACAGATGGACCGTTGAATGGACCTCTCCCCTCCTTCTGTCTTAAATAATCGAAGGTCTTCGACTTGCTCATGTTAGGATAAGGTTCTTCTTCTATTCCTAACATGGCACTAGGGGCATGGATGGACTGTTGAATGAATCTCTCCCCTCCTTCTATCTTAAATAATCGGAGGCCTTCGACTTGCTCATGTTAGGACGAGGTTCTTCTCCTATTCCTAACATGGCACTAGGGGCATAGATGGGCCATTGAATGGGCCTCTCTCCTCCTCCTATCTTAAATAATCAGAGATCCTCAACTTGCTCATGTTAGAACAAGGTTCTCCTCCTATTTCTAATATGGTACTAGGGGCACAGATGGACTATTGAATGGGCCTCTTTCCTCCTACTGTCTTAAATAATTGGAGGTCTTTGACTTGCTCATATTAGGACAAGGTTCTCCTCCTGTTTCTAACATGACACTAAAGGCACAGATGGGCCATTGAATGGGCCTCTCCCCTTCTTCTGTCTTAAATAATCGGAGGTCTTCGACTTGCTCATGTTAGGACAAGGTTCTTCTTCTATTTCTAACATGGCACTAGGGGCATGGATGGGCCGTTGAATGGATCTCTCTCCTTCTCCTGTCTTAAATAATCGAAGGTCTTCAACTTGCTCATGTTAGGATGAGGTTCTCCTTCTGTTCCTAATATGGTCACTTTTGATTTTTTCTTTTCTGTCATCACATAGTTTTTACATCAAAAAATAATAATGTTGAAATAGAGGAGTTTTATTGGAGAAAAATTACTGATAGTACATTCTCAAATTTTTTGAATTCTAAGATCGTGGGAGTGTTGTTCCTTCGAGCTCCTTCAGATGATAAGTTTCGGATCGGACGATCTCCTCTATTTCATACGGGCCTTCCCAATTTAAGGCAAGCTTCTCCTGGCTCTGAGACTGAGAGATGGCGGCTCGCCGAAGCACTAAGTCCCCCACTCTGAATATTTTACCTCTGACTCTGGAGTTATAGTATCGGGCCATCCTTCACTTATAGGCCATCATTCGAACCTGGGCTTCCTCTCTTTTTTCTTTCAGTAGATCAAGGTTGACTCTAAGATCCTGTGAATTACGCTACTCATCGAAGGCTTTGACCCATGCTGATGGGAGCTTAAGCTCGATTGGAATGACCGCCTTCATTCTAAAAGCCAAGTCTAATGGTACTTTTTCGATCGATAGCCTTTGAATAGTTTGGTACGTCCAGAGGATGTGGTAGAGTTCGTCCACCCAGGCCCTCCTTGCTCTGTCGAGTCCTATCTTGATACCTCATAGTAGGATCCGATTGGTCACTTCAGCTTCTCTATTTGCCTGTGGGTGAGTTACCGATGTGAAGTGATGAGAGATGTTTAGATCTTCGTAGAACTCTGCGAACCTCATCCCAGCAAACTGTCATCCGTTATCCGTTATGAGAGTTCAGGATATACCAAATCAATAGATGATAGACTTTCAAATGAAGTTCTGTACCTTAGTCTTGGTAATTTTTGTTAGTAGTTTGGCTTCGACCCATTTGGTGAAGTAGTCGATTGCGACCAGGAGGAACTTTCATTGTCCGGATGCCATTGGAAAAAGGCCAAATATATTCATTCTCCACTATGCAAATGGCCAAGGTACGCTTAGTGGAGTAAGCTCAAAGATCGGCTGTCTTTGTATGTTTACATTTTTCTGACAGCGGTCACATTTCTTGACATACTTCATAGAATCATGGTACAAGATCGGCCAATAGTATCTTTGCCGAAGTAGTTTTTGTGACAGGGATCTGGCTCCTATATGACTTTCATAAATTTTCTCATGCACTTTTCATAATGCAAAGTTGGCCTCTAAAGGTCGAAAATATCTCAGCAGCGGTAGCGAATACGATCTTTTATACAACTTGCCCTTATACAAAATATACCGAAAGACTTAATTTCTAAATTTTTGAGCTTTTTTCAGATCACGAGGAAGAATTCCTTCTTTGAGATAGGCAACTAACGGATCAATCCAGCTTGGCTCGAGCTCCGCCTGCATAACAAGCTATGATTTCTCTGAGCTTGGACATTTTATAGTTTCAAAAAATACTTCTTTGGATAGTTCGGTTAGGACTGAAGTGGCCAATTTAGAGAGGAGGTTGGCTCTTATATTTTTTGCCCTCGAAATCTGTCGAATGCCAAAACTGTCGAAGATCAGAGTCAAATTCTTTACTTTCTCAAGGTATTTCATCATATTTTTCTCTCATGCTTCATAGTTGCCGCTAATTTGGCCGACCACTAATTGAGAATCACTATAGACCTGAAGTTGATCTACTTTTAATTCTCTTGCTATTTTTAAATCGACGATCAGCGCTTCATATTCAGCTTCATTATTAGTTGCAGAAAATTCAAAACGTAGCGCGTACTTAGCAACTACTCCCTCGGGGTTGACTAAGACTAACCCCACACCTGCTCCCACGGAGTTGGACGAACCATCCACGTACACGATCCAAAACCTTCGAAAAGATTGGCACTTTCTTCAGAAAGGCTTGGTTGCAACTACGGGATGCCGGTCTCATTCTGTTCAAGCTCGACTTCATCTGAAATGGTGCATTCAACTATGAAGTCGGCCAGTGCCTGAGTCTTGATTGCTGATCGAGGTCGGTAGTTGATGTCAAACTCTTTTAATTCAATGGCCCATTTTACAATTCTTTCAGAAGCATCCATTTGATGAAGGATTGCCTTGATCGACTGATGAGTGAGGAGCATTATGGCATATCCCTGAAAGTAACGTTAAAGTCTTTTTGCTGCAATCAGAAGAGTATAAGTCAATTTTTTCATCTTTGTATACCAAGTCTCGACATCTCTTAGGATCCGACTTATATAGTAGACTGATCGCTGTACTTTTGTCTCTTCTTTGACTAGGACTATCGCTAGTGCCGTAAGGGAGACCGCGAGGTAGAGAAATAGCTCCTCTCCAGATTCAGGTTTGGCTAGTAGGGGGCGAGCCGAGGTAGTTCTTGAGCTCATTGAATGCCTTTTGACATTCTTGAGTCCAGTGAAAATCTTTCAATTTTCTGAGGATTTGGAAGAAGGGCATACAGCGTTCGGCCGATCTTGAGACAAAATGATTCAAAGATGCCACCTTTTCGATCAGGCGCTAAACTTTCTTGATGAAATTTGGAGCGGTCATCTCCTAGATAGCTCGAATTTTCTTTGGATTGATCTCGATCCCTCATCTCGAGACCATGAATCCTAAAAATTTTTCTGAGGCTATCCCAAAGGTGCACTTGGTTAGGTTCAGCTTCATCTTGTATTTTCTGAGCACATCGAAAGTCTCTTCAAGGTCGATAATATGATTGACAATCTTTCGGCTTTTGACTAGCATGTTATCGACGTAAACCTTCATATTGCGGTCAATCTGCTCCTTGAATACTTTATTGATCAAGCGCTGATAAGTCACGCCTGCATTTTTAAGCCCGTTGGGCATGACCCTATAACAGTAAGATCATGGTTAGTAATAAAAGTAGTCTTCTCCTCATCCTCTAGTGCCATCCGAATTTGGTTGTAGCTAGAGAAAGCATCCATGAAGGTGAGGAGTTCGTAGCCTGAAGTCGCATCCACTAGTTGGTCAATTTTGGGCAAAGGATAGCTATCTTTTAGGCAGGCTTTATCAAGCTTCTTAAAGTCGACACACATCCTCTACTTGCCATTGGCTTTCTTGATCATGACCACGTTAGAGATCCAAGTCAGATAGCTGACTTCTTAGATAAATTCGACATTGAGAAGCTTGTCAACTTCTTCTGTTATTACCTTCTGCCTTTCTGGTGCATGGCCTCAAACTCTTTCTTTCACTGATCGATGTTTGGGGTCAACAGCCAACCGATATTTCATAACCTCGGCGTCAATTCTAGGCATATCTGCCGAAACTCAGGCAAAGACATCAGCATTCCTCCGTAAGAAGTCAATGAGTTGCTCCCGAACTTCATCCTCCAGATTGAAGCCAATTTGCATCGTATGCTCCATATTTCCATCATTCAGGGAGATGGTCACAAGATCTTCTATGGACTCATCCCATTCTTCGGTAAGGTCATCGCGAACATCTAACCCATCAACAGGATACGGGTCAGATCGTTCTTTCTTTTGCAGGGCAATTGAGTAGAAATGCCTCACCAGAGCTTAATCTCCTCTGACCTCTCCGATTTCGTAACTTATTAGAAATTTCATCTTCAGATAATAAGTTGACACCACCGTTCGAAGCGCATTTAGATCAAGTCGGTCAAAAATTGCATTATAAGCAGAGAGAGTCTTTACTATAAAAAAATTCATCTGCACTCTAGATTGTCTTGGATATTGCCCTACAACCACGGCTAGAGTTATTATACCTTCAACTGGTACTGCAGTACCTGTGAAGCCTACTAGAGAGAGTTTATTGGTCCTAGCTGACTATCATATATTGATATTTTGGAGAAAACATCATAAGACAAAACGTCAACCAAACTTTCATTATCAACTAGAATGCAATGTACATCATAGTATGCTATATTTAAAGAGATTACAACCGTGTCATTATGCGAAAACTGTAACCCTTGTGCATCTACCTCTGTGAAGATTATGGGTTCTTCAGTCCTCCATCTCTTAATTGATCCCTCAAATCTACTGGCCTCTTCTCGCCAAAGTCTCCTAAAGATAGTGTTGATGATGCCGAGAGGTGCCGATCTTCTTGTTGTTCCTCCCTCCTTAGTGGTTCTGACTGTGGTAGTGCCCTTGACTAATCTTCTCTTACTTTAGACTGGCGTCTAAGGTATCGTCCCAGTCGACCTCTTCTGATGAGCTCCTCGATCTCATCTTAGAGTTAAATACATTCTTCAGTATTGTGGCCATGATCACGATGGTAGAGGTAGTATCTACTAGGATTGTGCTTGCCAGGATGAGTGCGCATCCTTTCAGGCCTCGACAGTTGCTCCTTGATCTCCATCAATACTTGCATTTTTGGAGCATTGAGGGGGTGTGGTTGTGAAACCTTCTAAGGGAGAACTTTTTTATGTCCTTCTGTCAGGGCTTTTTTGATGATGAGCTTGAGGAGAATTTTAGGCTTGCTTGCGCTCGGGGAGAGTCCATGAGCACGGTCGAACTTCATTCGACCCTCCATCAGTTGCGAGTTTATTAGACTCGCCCGCCTACCGCTCTCCTATGGCTTCCTCATCTTTTAATTTGAAGGCTTCTTCCGCTCAAGCATATCCCTCAGCCTGAGCTAGCAGATTGGCAAAGTTTTTGGGGTACTTCTTCTCTAGGAAGAACAGCAAATCATTCTTCTAAAGGCCATCCTTGAGTGCGGCCATTGCAACAGACTGGTCTAGGTTCCGAACCTTCAATGCAGCAGTATTAAATCGGATGACATAAGTTTGGATAGATTCTTCCTCATTCTGTTTGATATTCATCAAAAAATTCAAATCTCGATGCGGATGTTGGCTGCTAACGAAGTGAGCCGTAAACTGATGGCTCATCTAGTCAATGAAGAAGATCGTCCCTGGCCTCAATATTGAGTATCAGTTTCTTACTGCTCCCTTCAAGGTAGATGGAAAAGCTCAGCATAAGATGATATTTGGTGCGCCATGGAGCGGCATCATGGTCCGGAAGGCCTTCAGATGATCGATTGGATCAGAGATTTCATCGTAGCTTTCAAATTGGGGGAGCTTGAAGTTTGGTGGAACGGGCTCTTGCATAATTCAGAAAGAGAAAGGAGGATCGATGCAGATGTCATCATGGCAAGTCGGGGTGATGTGATGGAGTTTCTCAATCTGTCGGTCCATCTTTCATAGTTTCTGATTGAGGATGTCATCTCGATCACAGATCTTGGAAGACTTCCGACTGTAGATGGAAAAGGTCTCTTCCAGAGAAGAATCATGGTCCGAATAAGAATTCTCTACTCTCTATTTTTTTTTTTCAGGGGTGATGGATATGCTAGCCCAAGTGCTCCTTCTTGGGACTGATTCCTGACATCTCGATGGAAGGTTTCCTAGCAGAACGATCATCGAAAGCTGCCGCATGGCCTGCACTATTTTGGTGAGGCCCTGAACTCATTGCATCAGCAGGTTAAACTGCTCCTGATCTACCATGGCCAACGATGGAGGAGGAGGTTGAAACACTGATGGTGAAGCAGAAATGGATGGATCTGGCTTAGATCTGATGGCAGAAGTGATAGATCTCCGGATAGTCGCCTTCTTTGGAGGTATTTCTTGGGATTAAGAGAGAAGATAGAAATGAATCGAAGAAGATCCACAAGATCGACTGAGCACTTCTTTAAGAATAGGGATACCTTAGGAACAGAAGGCTCTCCTTTAGTGTCAATTCTGTTGGTGCAGAATCTGGTTGACATCGAATCGAGCTGGAGTTGAGGAAGAAGGGATCACCGTTGGTGACCTACAAAATAAAGTTTCGTCTGGAGTTGGTGGTGGTGGCTCCGATAGAATCCTCCGATGATCAAGTCAGCTCTTCTGACTATTAAAAATGGAGTGCTCAGAAAAGAATTCGGCAGAATTTTGAAAAGAAGAAGAGAGCTTAGAGAAAATGTATCTGGAGGGTTTCTTTTATAGACGGAGTCTAGAGCAGACTGATAGTGACAACCGTAGCCGTCCGATAGCTAGCCGCTTGAGGCCGCATGGGGCTTGTTACAGAGAGGGGTGCCGTCTGTAGTAGATTGATAGTGACAGTCACAGCCGTCCGATAGCGGACCACTTAAGACCGCATGGAATTTATTACAGAGAGGAGCGTCGCATGTAGCAGACTGATAGTGATAGCCGTAGCCATCCGATACTGAGCTACTCGAGGTCACGTGGAGTTTGTTATGGAGAGAGGTGTCAGTTGTCGTAATGTGTCTGTTCATCGAGATTTAATAGTCGAAGTTCAAAAGAAGCAGGTGTCGGTTGGTGAAGAGCTTTGACATACATCAATTTCAGGAGAGTTCAGACTCCTAAAGAGAATACGGCTAGAGGGGATCATCCGGAAGGAATACTAGTTGAAATCTGAAAGTAATCCACTGAAAAAATCTGGATGGAGTTCGACTAATGGAGAAGTCTAGAAGGAGTCCAACTGATGAAGAAGTTTGGAAGGAGTCCGACTGATGGAGAAGTTCGGCTTAAGGAGAAGAGAAGCCTGGGAGAAGTTCAGTTCAAGAAGAAGTTCGGAAGGAGTTCGACCGCTATAGGGGTTCTGAAGGGGTTCGGCTGCTGGAGGAGTCCGGAAGAGGTTTAGCCGCTAGAGGAGTTCGGCTGCTGGAGGAGTCCGAAAAAAGTTCGATCGCTGGAAGAGTTCGGCTGTTGAAGGAGTCTGGAGAGGTTTGGCCGCCGCAGGAGTTCGAAAGGAATTCTGCCGCTGGAGGAGTCCAGAAGTGGTTCGGCCGCTGAAGGAGTTCGATTGTTGAAGGAGTCTGGAGAGATTTGGCTGCTGGAGGAAGAATTTTTTATTGAAGCTCTTCCATGATTATCGGTTATATTAGGTTAAGCATCAGGCTGAACTTCGATGAAAGTATGATTTATCCCTAACAGCATTCATAACATGCTTAACAATGGAAGAATATCACGCTTATCTTTTAGCAGTCCCACAATACCTTAGTCCAGGAAGTGAGTTCCAGCAAGATCTTTTGAGACACCTATCTCTTCGGAAACATTCGATAAGAATAAATTAAAAAAAAAAAAATCAGAGGATGAAAGTGAGACGTTACCCTTCTATAAGATCTCAAAGTGAAACCAGTCAAATATTGCTCCATCTCTTGGTTGAGCAAGGAGGGCAAAACATGAGAACACAATACATAAAAAGATACGAGGAAAGTGGATCGCCTTGAACCATCTTTTTTTTGGTAAGCCATCCAGTTTGCTACCATGGACTTCAACGGAGTAAGATGGCGATAAGATACACCCAAAAACATAGTTAAAACACTGTTGTGGGAACCCATCCTAGTGAAAGTTTGCACTATGTGCGCCAAAATAAAAATTATTGCACCGTCTAATGCTGGCTTGGTCCAAATAATGTTCAACTACCGTATTAATTCCCGCTAGCGACGCCAATCCACTTGTCATCATGACAGGCCAACCCATCGCCACCATGGGCGTCTCCCTAAGTAAAATTTATGAATGGTGATTTAGTTGCTTTCGATTCATTTATAATTGGACAGGACCGTTTTCTAGGGTTTTTGATTCAATCCCAATTACCATTGGCAGAAGGAATCGGCCTTCGGTCAAAAAGGTTACGGAATTGGGGACCATTGCCTGTATTGCCGTTCCACGTGATGGGAACTTGATCGTTATGCCTGGTCCCGTCCCACGGCCCCAGTCCCGTTCACCTTATTTTCTTCGTAGGCCATCTAAAAAAAAAAAATTAAAGTGTAGATTTTTTTTTTTCCTACCGATCTTGTGAGTGCATTAATTATAAAATAAATATTTTATTTTTTTTTTTTCTATACTATAAACATGATGTAGTTCGATGGACACTGATAATTAACTCTCATATGGAGTTGAATTTTTTTTTTTTTTTTTTGGATGCCATCCTTCAGCTCTATGTGGGGATCAATCACCACAATATTTATGGAGCTACGAAAAATTTCTTCTACATCATAAGTGGTGTAGCTTCATGGACACCATACATGATGATTGATTTTTACACAGGACTGAAGTGAAAAAAAAAAATTAAAGCACTGTTCTCTAGCCCTGCATGAGAATTGAAGAATTTTTCTTTCTCAAAAAAAAAAATCAAAAGTAATGAACAAAAGAGAGCCAAGCCCAGCAGCCCACGCGGGCTGAGCGAGCAGGAACTAAAGCCCCTTGCCGGAAGAGAAGCCACCTCCCTTTTAATTCCCTTTTCTTCCATCGGGAACCCCCTCCTCGTCTGCGCTCTTCTTCCTCTCATTCCACCGCCACCACTATCATCCTCTCTCTTGAGCACGGCTCTCTCTTTCTCCTCTCCCATCCGCCCATGCTCTTCTCTTCCTTCTCCCCCTACATCTCTCTTATCCTTGTTTTCTTTCTCTATTTGGGTAAATAGTTCTTCTCCACCTCCACTTCTCTTTCTATTTCTTCCATGTTTTTAAATTTTCATAATTTTAATGGTGTTTGAAGTTGTGTAGGCGAGTAATGATTGGATCAAGAAGGGAGGTAAAGGGAAGCCTCGCTCTCTACTAAGACTTCTAATTGAGGCACACTAGCCTCATTGTATGTTTTTTTCAAATTATGGCAATGGCGTAGATTTTACTCATGGAGTAGAGCAAATCCTAGGTTAGGATTAATATTATAAGAACTAGCAATTAAAGATGCATGGCGATATATAGTAAAGTTAATTGATTTTATTGGTGCAGAATTTGATTATCGTCGGATCCAACTAAAGTGGAGAAGGATGAGGTCGCCACCGGTGACCTGCAAAATAAAGTCACATTCGAAGCCGATGGAGGTGGCTCCGATAGAATCCTCCGATGATCAAGTCAGCTCTTCTGGCTAACAGAAATGGAGTGCTCTAGAATAAGTTCGGCAGAGTTTAGAGGAGGAGAGGAGAGCTTAGAGCTTAGAGAAAACGTATTTGAAGGATCCTTTTTATAGGCGGAGCTCGTAGCGGATTGATGATGATGGCTGCAGCTGTCAGATAGCGGGCCACTCGAGATCCGATGGAGTCAATCCCAGGAAAAGGCGCCGTCTATAGTGCCGTCTATAATAGATTGATGGTAACAGCCATCGCCATCCGGTAGTGGATCACTGTCACCTGCAGCGGACTGATGGTGACGACCGCAACCATCCGATACTAAGCCACTCGGGACCGAATGGAGGGTTGAGAGCTTTGACGTGTATCCATTTCAGAGGAGTTCGAACTCTCGAAGAAAATATGGCTGAAGAGGATCATCCGGAAGGAATATTAGCCGAAGGAGCTCGAAAGAAGTTTGGTTTCCGTAGTCGTCCGTCTGAAGGAGGAATCCAGGAGTCCAGCTGAAGGAGGCATCTGGGAGGAGTCCGGCTCCTGAAGAAGTCTGACCGAAGGAGATGTTTGGGAGGAGTCTGACTCCTGAAGAAGTTCGATCGAAGGGGATGTCTGGGAGGCATCCGACTAGAGTTTGGCTGCTAAGGAGTTCGGCCGCTGAGGAGTTCGGTCGGGGCATGACCACTGAGGAGTTCAGTCGAAGGAGCTCAGCCTCTAAAGAGTTCGGTCGGCTGAAAAAGTTTGGCTAAGGCTCGTCTGCCAAAGTTCTTTCATGACTACTGGTTGCATTAGGCTGAGCATCAGACTAGACTTCGACGGAAGTGGAGTTTATCCCCAACAATAGTTTCCCCACTCTTGAGTTCGAAACTCGAAGGAAGGGAGTACAGAAAAGGCAACTATCGAAGTCCTCTTTTGGGCTCCATGCTGGTTCAGGTTGAAGCTCGGAGGGGAGATCTCATCTCCAGCCAAAGTTGATGTTAAAGTTGAAGTCTGGAGGAGATCTCATCTCTAGTCGAGGTTGAAGTAGATCTCGTCTCCTGCGGTCGAGGTCGAAGGTTGAGGTCTTTGGGGGTGATATTGTCTCCAGCAGTCGAGGCTGGCCCGGACCCTCGGAGGAGATCTTATCTCCTACGGCCGAGGTTGCCTCGGAAGAGATCTTATCTCCTGCAATTGAGGTTGATGCGGACGCTCGGGAGAGATCTTATCTCCTACAGCCAAGGTCGGCCCGGACCCTTGGGAGAGATCTTATCTCCTGCGACCGAGGTTGAAGGTCTTTGATCTGATTGTATTAGGATGAGGTTCTACTCTTATTCCTAATACGGCCACTATTGATTGCTTCTTTCCTATCATCACGTAGTTTTTGCACTCAGAAATAATATTATTGAAATGGAAGAACTTTATCGAAGAAAAATTACTGGCAGCACATCCTCAGATTTTCTATGCTTCAGGGGCATGGAGGCATTGTTCCTCCGAGTTTTCTTGGGCGGTAAGTCCTCTATCTCATGTTAGCCTTCTCAATTGGAGCAAGTTTCTCTTGGCTTTGATGCTGGGAGGCGGCCAATCTCCTTATCATTTTTTCCACATTGGTGGTTCTATCTCCTAGGGGGAGGACTTCTTCGAGCCCTTCCATCGGGGCTTTCATGCTCCCAGGCCCGAGGGAGAGTCCTGCGCCTAGGAGTTCGAAAATGCGACTGAGCTTCACTCGACTTTTCTTCATCATCCTTGGCCCTGAAGGCCTCTTCGATTCGGGCATAACCTTCGGTCCGAGCCAGCAGATCGGCGAACTCTCTGGGATATTTCTTCTTCAAGGAGAACAACAAGTCATTCTTCTTAAGGCCGTCCTTGAGCGCGACCATCACAATGGACTGATGTAGATCCCGGACCTCCAACGCCACTGCGTTAAACCATGTGACATAAGTTCGGATGGATTCTTCCTGCTTCTATCTAACATTCATCAGAAAATCCGAACTTCGGCGCGGACGTCGATTACTGATGAAGTAGGCCACAAACTAATGGCTCATCTGATCAAAAGAAAAGATTATATCCAACTTCAACGTTGAGTATCGATTTTTAGCTACTCCCTTTAAGGTAGATGGAAAGGCTGGGCACAGTATGGTGTTTGAAGCACCGTAGAGTAACATCATGATCCGGAAGGCATCTAGATGATCAACTAGATCAGAAGTTCCATCATAGCTTTTGAATTGAGAGAGCTCGAAGTTCGGCGGAATGGGCTCTTACATAATTCGGAGGAAGAAAGGAGGATCGGTGTGAACGTCGGTATGATGGGCCGGGATGATGTGGTCGAGCTCTTCAATCCGTCGGTCTATCTTCTGCAGTCTGTGATCGAGGGCGTCGTCTTGGTTGCAGATGTTGGGGGGCTTCCGACCACAAATGGAAAAGGTCTCCCCTAGAGGAGAACCCTGATTTGAATGTGGATCCTCGACCCTCTATTTTTTCTTTCCATGAGCGATGGGTACGTCAGCCCAAGTACTCTTCCTCAAGGCCGATTTTTGACATCTTGATGGTGGGTTTGCTGGCAAAATCACCATCGGAGGCTGTCGCATGATCTGCATCATCTTAGCAAGGCCACGAACCTGCTAGACTAGTAGGTTGAACTGCTCCACATCTACCGTAGCTTCAGATGGAGCCTGGATTACCGGGGCTGAAACGAAAGTCGATGGACCTGGTACGGAGGCCATCGATCGTCGAATCGAAGCTCTCCTGGGAGGCTTTTTTTTTTTAAAAAAAGAACTCTGAAGAGGAAGAAGGGAGATCTCTGGAGAGAAATTATCACTGAGCACTCCTTTTATAACAAGAGGGCCTCAAGAACACCTCAAGAACAGAGGCGGTCCTTTCTCTAGCGCCAAATCTATTGGTGCAGAATCTGGTTGTCGCTGGATCCAACTGGAGTGGAGGAGGATAAGGTCACCATCGATGATCTGCAAAATAAAGTCCCGTCTAGAGCCGGTGGGGGTGGCTCCGGCAGGACCCTTCGACGATCAAGTCAGCTCTTCTGGCCAACAGAAATGGAGTGCTCTGAAATGAGTTCGGCAAAGTTTAGAGGAGGAGAGGAGAGCTTAGAGCTTAGAAAAAATGTATCTGGAGGATCCTTTTTATAGGCGAAGCTCGTAGTGGGTTGATGATGATGGCTGCAGTTGTCAGATAGTGGGCCGCTCGAGGTTCGACGGAGTCAATCACGGGGGAAGGTGCCGTCTGCAGTGTCGCTTGCAATAGATTGATGGTGATAGCCATCGCCGCCCGATAGCGGATCATTATCGCCTGCAGTGGACTGATGGTGAAGACCGCAGCTGTCCGATACTGAGCCACTCGGGGCTGAATGGAGGGTTGAGAGCTTTGACATGTAACCATTTCAGAGGAGTTCGGACTCTCGAAGAAAATATGGCTGGAGAGGATCGCCCAGGAGGAACACTAGCCGAAGGTGCCCAGAAGGAGTTCGGCTCCCGTAGGCGTCCATCTAAAGGAGGGATCCAGGAGTCCAACCGAAGGAGGTGTCTGGGAGGAGTCCGGCTACTGAAGAAGTCTGACCGAGGGGATGTCTGGGAGGAGTTTGGCTCCTGAAAAAGTCCGATCGAAGGAGATGTTTGGGAGGAGTCCGGCTTCTGAAGAAGTCCGATTGAAGGGGATGTCTGGAAGGCGTCCGACTGGAGTTCGATTGCTGAGATGTTCGGCCACTGAGGAGTTCGACCGGGGCATGACTGTTGAGAAATTCGGTCGAAGGAGCTCGGCCTCTAAAGAGTTTGGCCGGCTGAAGGAGTTCGGCTAAGGTTCGTCCGCTGAAGTCCTTCCGTGACTATCGGTTACACTAGACTGAGCATCAGACTGAACTTCGGTAGAAGCAGGATTTATCCCCAACAGATTTAGATTATTCTCTTGGATTTTAGGTTGCATTGGTCATCCTTACTTCCATGAAACTATAAATTCTTTATGAAATACTAGATAAATATATTAATTAATTTACTAATAATCAGGTGTTATAGATTTGCGTTGCGCAGTTTGATTTGGTGTGTAGCATATCTGTGGTAGGTATCCCCACTACATGTCCTATTTTACTTTTAGCATGGATTTTTATAGTGTAAGTGTACTGATTCACCATGAAGAATATTATTACTTATAGTTCTCCTTATTTGAATTTGATTTTTCATCTTGCATGGTTTGGTTTAAGATTATGGTAAAAATGGTGGTTTAATAAATATGGAAATGTTCCCTCTTATTGTAATTTTGTTTAAAAATCAATGATTAAATTTTATTGTGCACAAAAATTTAATATTATTTTATCTTAGATGTGAATTATAGTGAATTGATCTTGAGCTTTTTTGACTAGTCATATATTATCAATGTTTCATGTAAGTTGGAACTATGGGCTTACCCATGCCATATAATAGATTGAAAATGTGACAATGTTGATGCTCATCACATGACAATATCGATGCTCATCATGGGGTGAAAATGAAATAGTACCGATGCCCCATTAGGGGTTGTTAACATAATGATCCTTTAGTCCAAAGAAGGGGTTGGTTGTGCCTTTTAATCATATACTGGATTATGTTATTAGTTGAAAATTACATCATGGAATTGTGAACTCTAATTAATTTCTATAATTAAAATTTTGAATTGCACATGTATTGCAATGTTGACAAAAATATGTAATTACTTATGTATATAAAATGAATATTTTATGACAGTAGTATTTCTCATTTCTTATTATCAATTTTTGGATGTGCGGTGAATATAATTAATTTTTATAATTAAAAAAACTTTGAAGACTTGTTAAATAAAATGTAAACTATAAAGCTATAAAAAAATTTTTAATCTTTAATAAATTCCGGGTGGCCATACTTCACTTTCGTTTTATATTAAAAAAAAAAAAATGCTATAAAAGGAAAGCGGTATCGAGTATCAGCTCACCTTCCCTGCAAAGGGCGTGTAAAAGCACCCCAAAATACACATTGCAAAGAGGGTTCTTTTAAAGCAAAGCTAAAAACTAAAAGGACGTCTCAAAATGACATGAGAAATTCTGACAGAGCGGTTGATGAGACTCGAGTCTCCATCTACAAGTCATCTAAAACTAATCTAACCCTTGTGAAAGAAATTAGAACCCGAGGACGGCGACGGCAATGGAGATGGATCACCTCCAGAGCCTTTCCTCTCCCCCTCGTTCGTCATCATCATCTTGAACTCCTCGAAGTTCACGCTTCCATCGCCGTCCAAATCGACGGACCGGATCATCCTCGAGCAGTCATGGACGGAGCACGTCTCCCCCAATCTTTTCAGCACCAGATGGAGCTCCTTCGCCGAGATCTGCCCGTCCCGGTCCAGATCGTACATCGCGAACGCGTCCCTCAGCTCTCCCTCCTTTCCACCGCCACCTCCGTTGGCGCCACCCAGCCCGCGGTGGAAGGCGACGAACTCCTTCAGATCCACGAAGCCGTCTCGGTCGGAGTCCATCTCCGTCATCATGGCTTTCAGCTCCTCGTCGGAGACCTCGGATCCGAGGGCGCGCATCAGGTCGGCGAGCTCCGACGGTGAGATCTTGCCGTCGCCGTTGGCGTCGTAGAGCGTGAAGACCCTCTCGATGTCGTTCATGGAGATGAGTTCCGAGGTTTTCTCCGACTCCTGGGGTTCCGCCATGAGGTCTATTCTATTTTGCGAGTCGGTTGATGGGAAGCTGGTCTCATATCGGCTTCCTTTTTGTCGTTTCTTTAGGTAACGGACTAACGGATAAGATTACGATGATTTCACTCGCTTTCTCGGAGATGGGACGAAGCGAACGTGCAGCACATTCTAGAGGCTTTTGAGTACCTTCCTTTCACGAGGTTTATTTAAAATGGAAGATCTTGGGTCCTGGCCAACTCGGTTAGTGGCGATCTCGGCTGGTAATTTAGAAATCGTGATATGAGTAATCTCGATAAACCATTTTAACCTATTAATTTAAATATTTAATAATTAATAAATTAATTTAAAATGATTAATTATAATCGATAAATTGAGGTAGTAGCTCAAAATATAACCGATATCTCAGCCAACATCCCGGACTAAGTTGAAAACTTATTGCTGCATGACATTAGAATATATTGTCTAGTAAATTACAAATTTCTTTTCCAAGATTATGAATAAATTATTTTTATATTTAATAATTTAAAAAATCTACGTCTATCTTGATATTTGTTTTTACCAAATATATTAATTTATAACTCATAATATTATTTAAATAATTTCTAAATATAAATAATCAAAATAATCTTAAGTAACATAAAAATCACTCAATAATACGTGCATCCTCCTCTCCACGTAAGGATAATTTTAAATTTTTACTCGAGGTAAATAATTTAATAAATATTTTTAATTTAATTGAATGTAAGTATAGATTTTATAAATTATTGGATGCAAATGTAACGAACATAAATCTTAAAAAAAATTTTATAATTTACACTCTACTATTTCTTGGTCACATGTCGTGCATGTTAGGTTGGCACTTAGATAGATCTACTTTCGGTTCACCTAGTAGACGCTTACCTCTCGCGAACGAGGGATAACTACTTATGGCTTGGTTTTGAGAAAATGATATGTATCAAGTGGCATGAGAAGAGATTCAAGACCACAAAATAGTATGGCATTGTTAGTCAGCTTTGTCTTCTCCCCAAGTCCTTATTATGCAATTGCATTATTGGTATTTTAATCACTACATTTGTACAATCGGATTAGGGTGAAACAAGGACTTGTCGCTAGAGTGATATCCAATCTATCCTCATGGTAGAATGATTTCATCTCTCTCCTTTTACCAACCATCTCTTTATGTCTTTTTATGTCCCTTTTGCTATTTGACCATCTTTGTTTAGATATTAATCCCTTACTTAAGAATCATTTATCAACTTAAATACTATAATGTATATGTTTGCAAGCATGATATGAGGATCCATATAGGATTTTTTTAAAAATATATATATATTTTTTTAGCAAAATTGGGAATGATAATTTATGATTCAATCTGTCAACCTGACTTGTAATGATCTAGTTTAAATAGATTCGGATTTGATATAAATGAATTTAGGTTATAAAAGGGGTCAACTCGATTTGATCCATTTATTTAAATAGGTTGGATTCATATTTAGATCTTTGATCTATTTAATCTATTTTGAACCATTTAATAGTTGGATCGAATTATAATCCGCACTATATAATCCATTTAAGATCTATTTAACTAGTTTAAAACTTACTTAATTTGCTACTATTAAGTTTAACTTATTTAAATATATTTAATTTATTAAAAAAATATTTAATGTAACTTGATCTATTTAATAAATGAATTATATGGATGGGGCAAGATTACCTGTTTAATAAATAGATTGGGATCAAATTTAAATTTTTGACATATTTAGTATGAATACAACTTATTTATTAAACATGTTGGATTTAGATTGACTAATTTTTGATCCAATCCATTTTTCGTTGGGATGTTCTATTACATTTTTATTAGGAAGAACATCAATTTTTCGAAGAGTCTGCAGTTTATTTAATTCGCCCAATGACTGAAAGGAAATGGTTTATTGTACTATAGAAATGCTTGTGCTTTGATATATGTGCATACCACTCTTATGCTCAAGTTGCCATGTTGGCATATCTTAATTCATGCTTCATGCATGCTTACGAAGAATGGATTGAGGGACCTAAGATTCCAGGTTAAGTCAATTTCCATCGACTTCATAATACAGGCCACTGTAGAGCTTCAGCAGGTAAGGGACTTCAGCTTAATACTGTAGCCTATAATAACTTGCACCATATGAGAAGTTGGTGGGGTTAGGAATTCAAAGTAATAAAACTAATGGGCTATCGTCTAATGGAGGTATAGTTAAAGAGGCCAATACGTCATTATAGTAGTTCATGGATTATGAAGTTATGTGACCTCACTTTCCGGGTGTTAGCTTGGTATGATTCAGATAACATTGTTACCAATGGGATAGGAATATTTATTTTGGGGCTTTTACGGATCATTCAGGGATGCTTTTTAATCTCAACAGCACAACCACAAAATATCTGAAACCAAACCAGAGAAGTAATCAAAACATTGATGAATCTCTAAGAAATTTTATCGTTTCAATCAAGACACCGATATGTACTCACATCAAGCATTTAGTTTACATCGTGTAGATATGTAATACCGTAACTTTCTCGGACAACCTCTATTCATAATAATCCTAAAATGTTTCATTAACGTGGTATTAATTCTATCAGCAAAGTTTTTCTCCCCAAAAGAAAAATCAATCAGCAAAGTCATCTGAATCTCTTTTTCGATTTTGTATCATTGGATTTTTATTTAACGCTTCATCTGGATTAGGAGACCCCAAGATCTTGGAGGATCCATGGTCCAGCAGAAACGCTTGGACATCAGGCACTAGGATCTTAGAGTTTTAAAACCGAAAATAGTGCATGCTTATATAAAAAAGATTTTTCTCCGGAACCCAAAAGTAATAGAATAAAAAATCATAAAAAAAAATATAGGCGCAGGGCGTGTTGGGAGTTGGCTACCATTAGGCAGAACGCATCCGAGGCCCATGGGCCTGGACAGAACCAGGGAGGAAGAGGCTTCTAGAAAGCTATAGTTTTGGTGCGAGCATTCCAGAGCTCTCGACACTTTTCTCGCCATGGAGAAGAAAGGGAATGCGTGCAGACTCGGGACACTTCGAGGCATATCCATCCTGAATCTATAAATCACGAAGAACGGTTTCCGAGCATGGCACCAAGAAGCAAGTCCATCAAGAAAGCCTTCAAACTCTCAAGCTAATTTCCCACTGCCTACAAGCACCATCTCATCAAAATGTCGATCATCAGGCGGAGCAACATCTTCGACCCCTTCTCCCTCGACGTCTGGGATCCTTTCCAAGGCTTCCCCTTCGACGCCTTCCGCTCCCTTTCCGAGTCTCGCCCCACCTTCGTAAGCGAGACCTCCGCCTTCGCCAACACCCGCATCGACTGGAAGGAGACCCCGGAGGCTCATGTCTTCAAGGCTGACCTCCCGGGAGTGAAGAGAGAGGAGGTGAAGGTGGAGGTGGAAGAGGGAGGAGTCCTCCAGATCAGCGGCGAGCGCAGCAAGGAGAAGGAGGAGAAGAACGATAAGTGGCACCGTGTTGAGAGGAGCAGCGGCAAATTCCTGCGGAGGTTCCGGCTGCCGGAGAACGCCAAGGTGGATCAGGTGAAGGCGTCCATGGAAAACGGGGTGCTCACCGTGACCGTGCCCAAAGAAGAGGTTAAGAAGCCCGAGGTGACATCCATTGAGATCTCTGGCTGAATTCATATCAGTACCAGCCTAAAGTCTATTACAGAAAGGTGATCCTTGGTGTGGTACGGTGTGTTTGAGGGGAGCAACGTATCAGAGTGTCGTCGTTCCAGTGTTTGTTTGTTTGTGCGTGTCTTGCTGTGTTTTGGACGTTGTGTGAATCTGGTGGAGTTGTTTGCTCTTCCAATGAAATAAATATGGTGTTTCAAGTTTAAGTTGCATTTTGTCTCCTTATTTTCTTTAAGCAATGGCTAGACCTAGGTGCATTATCAGGTAGCCGCCTTCGTCGTGGATAAGATTCTATTCGACCTATTTACAGGGAAATAAATAATGGATTCTTGGTCTTGCGTTCGTACGCTATTACTCGACTTTGATAACCAGAAAGAGGATCATGTACGGTAGCTGTCTATCGCTTCTCTGTTTCCCATCATGTATCATGCGTAATCTGTGTCATGCTGGAGAGGGAAAAAAAAAAAAAAAAAAAAGGGTGCATGCTAAGCTGAACACGCAAACTGAGTCTTAGAAAGAGATCTCTCATATGACCCAAAAAAACAAATCTAAATGCGGACGGGTATGGACGATGCTCGCACCCCAAAAAAAAAAAAAAAAAAAAAAGCATATTGGGTTTTTGCTGCGGAGGAGATCAAAATAAGCAAGAGACTTATTTGTTCCCATAAGCGTACTGTTCTGATCAACCAAAAAAAATTATTGCTCTGTGAAGTGACTGCCGACTGTCAATAAATAACCATAATGTTTTGAGGGAAGAAAAAAATTAAACCTAATAAACAATGAGGGGTGCTCTAGAGTTTGTTGTGTGATGATCCTAAGACTGTAAGGAGACAAATCCTTTGTTTCTACGGTTAATCTCCTAAGGGATTTAAGGCAAAGGCAGCTGCATATTCCACAGAGATTTACGAAGAATGAAAATTCTTGATGTGACTCCTGCCCGTGGTGCTGTCATTGCTTGCTCAGGGGCTGTTTGGGAGCTTCTCGCATGGTCCGATCGGATAGCTCAGGGGTTGGGCTGGGAGGAAGAGCTTGGTAGTCGTGTCTTTAATCCCAAAATTATTTGATAGATTTAGTCTATAATAAGTACTGCAGATCAAGTCAATGAAAAAAAAAAGAAAAAAAAAACTGAGATGGTTAAATAGATGCATTGGATCTAATAATTTCTTCTTGTATTAAGGTGACTACTGTAGCATTCTCATTGGCTTAGTCTATGCTATTTATTGTTGGTTAAGTCTATTTAATAATTTCTCATTGCAAGCGAGTGCTGGCCTCTCTGTTCTTGCTTCCTTCCTCTAATGTTCTCTCTCCCTTCACACGACGCTCCAAACCGAGCCAAACAGGCGTGATCCTGATGACCAGAAAAAGCCTCCAAAGCATGATGCTTCTTACTGTAGCATCATGAGATGGGTGGCCGGATGTCTCAGAAAAGAAGCCTCCTATGAGAAATCACAACATATACTGGAATATATACAACAAAAACGAATCCATTACATCCTATCCCTTGAAATGTGCGCAAGAAACTTTATATGCCATGTACAATCAGGTCGACCATTAAATGCATGGATAAAACTTCTCCCGTTCTCTCTAATTAATCAATAGAGTGGTACAATATGAAGAGTATCCAAGAATCGAGGGAGAAGAATTAATGGTACCTCACACACTAGTGTTAGGTGTCGTCGCCCTGCTTTCCCATCTCCCTGTAATAGAATCCGGCGAATAAGATAGAATATTTTTCAGTAAGCTGTCGTCTTCCCTTACTGGAACATCAGCTTCCACCACTTTCTTAGTCTTGTACTCTCCACTCTCTATTCCTCTCAACACCTCCAGAACCTCCTTAATGGATGGTCTCATCTCCCTCTCTAATTGCAAGCATCTGAGTGCTAGTTCAGCCACCAGGGTGATCATCGTCTTCATCTCCCAATCTGACTGATATCCAAGCCTTGGATCCACCAGCTGCTCCAGTTGGCAATTCTGGATCTTACTAACTGTCATGTTGGCCAAATTGATCTCACGATAGGTCCTATTGGTGTCGACAGCCGGTTTTGATGATATGAGCTCTGCTAGTACTACCCCGAAGCTATAGACATCACTCTTGTCCGTCAGCTGGAAGCACCGGTGGTAGAAAGGATCAACATAACCAGGGGTGCCTTGCGGAGCGGTGGACACATGGGTGGCGTCGAGTGGGAAGAGCCGTGACAGTCCAAAATCAGCAACTTTCACATGGAAGCTGCTGTCAAGCAAGATATTGCTGGTCTTCACATCCCGGTGTATAATTTGTGGCTCGACAGCATGGAGGTAGGCGACTGCATCAGCTGTTTCAACGGCGATTCTCATGCGGATGGGCCATGTAAGGGCTCGGTTATGGGCATGGGGGCCATGGAGGTGATCCGCGACAGTGCCATTGGGCACGTACTCATACACGAGTAGGAGTTCACGGCTGTGGCGCGAGGTGCAGCCGTAGAGGGATACAAGGTTCGGGTGGCGAAGTTGTGAGAGGATTTCAACCTCATTCATGAACTGCTCGACACGCTTCCAGTTGTTCTTATACAGTCGCTTGACTGCGACTACACGCCCATCTCGGAGCTTTCCTGTAGAAAGGCAGAGCATCAGTTGTGCTAAAAGAGCTAGTCGATGGATACGTTTATGCAATATATAGACCGAAGGCCAACCACATTAGTTGTAGTTGGCAAGGCCAGAAAGCATCTGGAAGCCGAATGTTTGAAGTCGGATACCAAGTTGTTTGTACCTTTGTAAACAATACCGAAGCCACCACCGCCAAGTTCTCTGGAGGTACTGAAGCCATTAGTGGCCTCCTTAAGCTCCTCGTATGGGAAGAGGGTGGTCTGGTATTGTGAGCTGCCCAATTCAGGGTCTCTGTTGGAGGATGGCTCAGAAGAGGTGGTTGGGCCAAGCAGGATTGAGGAGGTCGAATGCTGCTTCCTCTCCCTGCTCTTGTACCATAAAAGGCAGAGCAAGCCTCCTGCAATGAAGCCACCCACGCCTGCACCAACTCCTGCTCCTGATAATAATAATAATAATATCTACATGATCATTAAATGAAAATAAAAGGCTAAACGTTGAATAGAAGTCAATTTTTTTTCCTAAAGAAAATTCATTTAAATTTATATTTCTCATTCTCCATAAGTAGTGTGAGGCAACATGGTTAAGTAGATTGGTATGATGGTATCCTCCTTTGCTTAACAAATTTTTAATCATGAGAAAAAATGTAGTTTATGCAATTAGAATAAATTGTTGAAACATCTACTTCACCGAGTTGAACTTCGCCAAGTTGAAAACTGGGGCATTTTTTTTTTTTTCATGGCATTGTGATCATTATAAACAATTTATAGTCAATTTCAGAAAAAAAAAATAATTAATTTGAAAAATACGTTGTCAATCAATCCCGTAATATGTTTTAGAAGAACGAATGGCGGAGCAAAGTTTCGTAAAATCACCGGATGCGGCGATCAGAAGTAATTTCTGCTTCATACATTTCAAACAACTTTTTACCGAACTCATGATGTCCCATGATGTGTAGAAAACTGAAATCATTTGAAGGGATAAGCTCAGTTGGAGTAACAATGTTCATTACCTATTGCAATCTTCTTCCCCGTATTTCTTTTTCTTGCAGGATCTAATAAAGCATCACAAGCACAGGTCAGTATAGAACTAAAATAATCGAACAAGTTCTAGGAAAACAGAAATATCTGCTTTGCTTCCTTTTAGACTTTCGATTAGCAAACCCTATAGGTTTCTACACAATTAATCGCCACTAATATAAAACTTGAACTTCATAAACGAAATTTATCGGTTGAAGCAGGCAGCCAATGGTGATACCATCACACGAGACATGATAATCTAGATGTTTCCATACGTTATGAAATTTGGCGAACACACAAAGTGCATTACCTACTGGAATCTTGCTTTTCGTATCGTTATTTCCTGCAGTGTCAAATAAAGCGTCACAACCAGAGGTTAGTACAGAATTAAAATAATTTAGCAAGTTTTATCAGAAAAGAAATATCCGTTTCCTTCCAGACTTGCCCGCTCTCCATTGGCAAAACTTACAAGTTTCTACACAATTGCCACCGATAGAAACCTGGAAATTCTAACTGAAACTTCGCAGACTAATTTTATTGGTTGAGGGAAGCAGCTACGAACCATCACATGAGGCACGAGATGCTTAAAAGTATCATGAAATTTGGCAAACACATAAGGTTTTAGAAATCTACCTTGGCAGCGATCATTGCAAAGGAATGTGGAATCTCCTGTAGTATTATGTTTGAAGCAACCCCTATCCAAGTCAATCCGAGACGGATATGAGCAGTAACCTGCAAATTGTAGAGAAAGGTCACCATTGTCCGCGAATAACAACGTCCATCCAAACGATGGGTTTGGACCGGGCCAACACTTATTGAGACCAAATTCTTCATCCTCTGATTTGTTGGAAAAGTAGAGGTCGTATCCTCTGCAAATATTACGATGATATAGTTCATGGAAGATGTCGGTACAAATATCATAATCATTCGGCCTGCAGTTGAAGAGGGGCTGGTTCGGCCTTACAGATTGAGGAAGGAACGAATTCTCGAATGGGGGTAATGGAGGATAAAATTTATAAAGGAAAATGCAATCTGGTATCTGCGAGTAATTAATGAACTCTCGGTCTTGAATTATGATCGACCAATCAGTGTAGTTGATATTCTTCACTATATACCAGGGCCCATAACCATGAAATTGGACGGTTGTTGTGAAGTTCTCGCACGAGATCATATGAAGCCCTCCGCATTCAGGACTGGCGCGGGTGTAGAAAGGAGGTCTTATTGGTATGGAAACACCACCACATGGTAGATTCGATGGGCATGGGCAAGAAAGATTGGGAAAAACGAAGAAGATGAAGAAGGGGACGATAAGGCAGGAAAAGAAAAGAGCCATTCGAAATGGCAATACGAGCCTTTGCACCACACCGCCCTAACAACAACCAGCCCGGTTAAGCTCTATACCCACTGGAAGAAAAACAGTTTACATTCCAATATTCTCCTCGCAAGACCAAGTGTTGACTTGCAGTAACGGACCGAGCCCCGTGGAAAACCGAGATGTTGGGCCCACGGCCATGTGAACAACGTATTGAGAGGGGTACGGGGTTGCATCTTTCGGGCCTACGAAGGGTTCACCATCTTTCGCGGGATTCCACCGTTGGATCACCCATCGCACAGATCTCAAAGGTCTCCAAACGCCGCCGATCATACGCTACACATTTCTCAAATCGATCACTGGATGATCCAATGGTGGATTTGTCCGAAGGAAGATGACTGCTTTTTTTGCATGAAAGATACAACCCGACCCGTTGGGAGGGTGAGAGACTTCCATGGACTGGTAAAAAGGCAGCATGGAAGGCTGGCGTCAACTGCGGACATTTTTTCTTGATTTAAAAAGAAAAGGTGAGGTTCCTGGAAATTTCGGCTCTGCTTTGAAGAATTCTTACCCTGCACCTTTCCGGTCAATTGAAGACTTGGAAAATAACAAAATCTTTCACGTCAATAGAGAAAAACAGCAGTACACAACTATACGAGTGACGTATCATGAGTGGTCCCTGCGTACATCAAAGTCAAAGTCTTCCAAGCTGTCCTCACGTCATTTTTCAGAAAGTAAAAACCCCATTTATCCCGGCAGAAAAGTTTGCCGAGATGTTGGGCTCCACGGCCCAAGTTCTCAAAGCGTTCCAAACTCCATCATTTATTAGCTGCACATTTTTAAAAATTAAAAATTTAAGATATAAATAATTATTATTAACTTATAAAATACTTTCGATTATAGAATCATCATAAGGATGATAATTAATCAAGAAGATTGCTGTACAATCATTTCTCTTTAGTGGATGAGTCTTGAGTCTACGGTATGGAGACACCAAAGCAAAAGTATAGATACTCGTTAGAGAACGAGGGTACTGAACGTGACCACCTCGAGTAGTCATTAAGAAGTCTACCTTCTCGTCAATAACTAACTCGATGCTGCAGTAGTGTGTCTGATTCTTTGATCTGAGGTGCATCGACAGTTCACCTTGAGGATGTTATAGTTTGACTACACCATTACTCGATCTTCTAGCCATTCGAAATCCTAAGGTGTATGTTGGCTATAGCATGTTCATTGTAGGAACTATATTGCATCAAGATGGAATCTATCTACCTCGATGGTAGAGGAGCAGCCCTATGATGATCATGAGAATCAAGTCCAGAAGCCCATGGCCATGGTAGAGTGAAATAATAGAAAGAGTTTCTATTTAGGTTTTCACATCGGACTTGAATCGAATGATTACATCATATGATAGAAACTAGGGTTTGACGAGTTCACCTTAACCCTAATCTGATCGGGACTCAAGATAGAAGAACTTAATCACACAGGTAGCTACACCAAGAGGTTCGCATTCAGCTCTGATGGGTTGCCACCATATACTGCTAGGTATCACTAGTGGATTTTGGGAGCAATTAGAATGATTTAGATGATCGATCATTCTAGCTGTTCGAATCAGAAGAGTTCTGATCCATCGAAAGAAGTTTCGATGATGTCGATGATAGAGATTATGACATATCCCATTACCATACAGAACTATGGGATAGGGACTCCATCTTCTTTTTGGATTTCAAATAGACTCCTCCTAAGAACCAAGTTTGACTGGTCTTAAACGCTAAAGGAGGAATCCAAGGGACTTTATTCCCATCAATCAGATTTAGATCTGATTTCACAAAGAGTTGTGATTGGTTAGGAAGAAGAGGAGTTGGATCACGCATAGTCTATAAATAAGATCCTGCGCCCAACTCAAAGAGAGCATGAATTCCCCATGCCCCAAGGCTGGCTCTCTCCTCCTCCTCCTCCATGCCAAGCCCATCTTCTCTCTCTCCTCTCCACGTCCAAAGTAGTTTGGAATCTTAGTTGGTGCAATCCAGATGAGAGAAAGACGATAGAAAGATAGAAGGCTGCACTGCTGCAAAGGACAACTGCTGATCTTCGAAAGGTATTTTGAAGATCCTCTAAATCAGATCCAAATCTAATTTTTGGAGAAGTGATAGAGAAGAAAAGGATCTCCAGATTCAATCCGAGCATTGGAAAAGAAGATGCACCACTAACTCCTCCATAGTTGAGCAAGCTTCACAACTTGAGAAAAGGTTTATCCCTCACCTACTCAGAGTACCCTTGGATGGGAAGCGGCCCTATGCCACCTTTGAAAGGAATACAGCAACTCTCAAATGAATACCCAGTCTCTAAATCCATGCACCATTTATCCTATGATCTAGCTCTACTTTGTAGAGGTCATAATGGTCCTTGGACTTTATCTTCAAGTTGCTGGTAAAGCACCAAATCAATCTATTAGGAGTGTCATATCTACGACTCGAAATTTTTCTATAATTATAATGGTTAAATAGCTTTTCTTTGAAACTTTTAAACTAGCGGTGTAAGCTTGGGAGCTTCAATAGAAAATAGTCAGAGATAAACTCTATTTTAACCATTGTTGATGGCACTCGATAGTCTATCAACAATCATTAAAAAAAAAAATCCTAATAAAATAAAGATAAAAAATCCAAGTAACCATTACTGAATACCTTTTCCTATATAGAGAAGACCAAAGAATAATATGTAACCACATCCATATCATTTTTTTACATGCATTGCAGGTACTAAGATCTAGTTAGAATAGGTATATGTTTACCAAATATAGGAAGAAGTATATATACAAATATGGCGTAACCCATGATATTACATCCAAGAACCTATACAAATCGCGTCACTAACTCATTGTGACATAAAATCATCTAGTACTAATGTAATTAATAAGAGGTTTTTGGATTATTCCATGAAGACTAAACTTCATTCTGAGCGCATGGTCTCATCCATCGTTTTATTGTCCGAGGATTTGCAAATATTAGGAATCGTAAAGTGTGAATTCTGTCATCGTAGATTGACGATCACTTTCCTGCAAGCCGATTTGTAGATGCTTCTGAGTGGCCACATGGATCCACCGTCAAGTATTCTGAAATATTGAGAAAGCACATTCAATATCAAAAGTGTAAAGGTACATACGAAGAACTATAAGAAATAAACATAAAGTGACTTTAAAAAATAAGCTTTTAGCTATTGGTCTAATAATTATCTTCAGTTAATCAATGAGCTGACCCACATTTTTCCATAGTGGTTCTGTGCAGCATCTTCCATGTCCCCTACTTTCAGCATCTTCCATGACCCACATTCTCCATTCCAGAGTTTTGAAGTAACATAAGCAGCAGATGAGTCAATATTTCTTTGACTTTGACTTATATACATCACCAAGTCTAATAGTATATTGTCCGTAGCATTGCACAAGCAGATAAAAGCATTTGTTGAATCATTTTAACTAGTAGGATTAGGAGCAATTCTGAATGAATGTGAAGGAGAACATATGCACGGCTTTGGAGGCATTTGCAAGTCATTGATGCTTCCCTCCAACATATCAACTACGCTGCTCATTGAAGGTCGATTCCCTGGCACCATCTGTATGCACCACAAACCAACTAAGATCATCTTTTTTGCAAATTCTTCTGATTCTGTTGCCAATTCAAAAGCCTGTAGATCTCTAATTTGATCCAAATGATCATAAATCCAATGTGGAAAATAAATTTCACTAGTATTCTCTATACTTGCTTTTACATTCTTTCTTCCTCCAACCATTTCTAAAACCACCATTCCATAGCTATAGACATCTGATTTAGTAGAAATAACTCCAAAATTTCTAGAGAAGACTTCTGGGGCAATAAACCCTATGGTTCCTCTTGCACATGTCACCGAAAGGATACTATCCTTTGGAGGGCATAATTTAGCTAACCCAAAATCTGCAATTTTAGGACAAAATTCTTGATCTAGAAGGATATTGTGGGGTTTGATGTCAAAGTGTACCATGCGTGTGTTGCACCCGCGATGTAAATATTCTAGCCCTCGGGCAATGCCAATTGCTATTTCATACAACTTTTCCCAACCAAGAGTAGTTTTTGGTTTCTCTGAATAGATGTACTTCTCCAATGATCCATTGGGCATATAGTCATAAATGAGACCCCTTTTAGAACCCTCTAAGCAAAAGCCAATTAGACTAACAACGTTAACATGGGAGGTCCTACCAATGCTGGCAACTTCATTCACAAATTCTTCCCCTTTGCCTCTGGAGTTTCTTAAGAACTTCACAGCCACCAAACGGCCATCTTGTAGGCTACCTTTGTACACAATGCCGTAACCTCCTTGGCCAATTTTGTCGCGGAAAGAGTTCGTTATCTTCTTCAGATCTGAATACCTGTATCTTTTTGGGGCAAGGGAGCCATAATTTTCTAAAAATGCTTCAATATTTTGTGCATTGTTTGATTTACTCCTCCAAAAGATGATTAACTTGAGAAGATTTCCGCGTCGGTGTGGGGCGAGAAGGAAAAAATAGCAAGAGAAAAGGAGACCTGCTGTGATCATTGCGAATATTGAACCTGAAAATAAAGGAGAAAAACATAAATATAGCTTGGAAAATGCCAATGCTTGCAACCTCAAAGGTTTTTATGCACATAGTCGGACATTTGAGGCAAAGAATGAAGAGCTTTTTAAACTCTTAAACTTTTATGTTTCTACTAACAAACATTTGAGGGCCAAAAAGCCATAAACTTGGTAGGTCTTTAAATTTTATTTTTGAGCTAGATAGAGGAAAAGAGAGAGATCTGATTAAAAGCTTTTAAGGCCCATAATAGCTTTCGAATCTATGAAATGAATTAAACCCCCCCCAATACCAAATTCTTTTAAATTTTTCTAGTTTCTAGAATTCTAATGAGCTCAAGACAAAATGCCACCATGACACGGTATATTCACCTTGAAGAACTAGCATACATCCCACCATCAGTGTGTTCCTCTTTGTTAAAAAAGCTCCTCTCCAACACTTTTTACATCATATAATAATAAAAGTGACTAAGTAGACCATAGCAAGACAAAATAAAGGTGTCTGTTAGTCAGTTAAAGAAACAAAAAAGAAAAAAAATGCGCCTCCACCAGACAAATTGTATACAATCTAAATCATTTCGAAGTTACAATTTTGTCATTATGCTTTCTCGGTCAAAATTTCCTTCTAAATAGAATTACAAAAACTAAAACTACCACCTATGGAGATAATCATTCGAGCATTTGCAAATTTCCAACATATTCTCTTCTGATTAGGTTCCCTCTAACTTCTGAATTTACAAAATCAAACCCGTTATTCAGATCACTTTATCCACAGCACACACAACGGTCATAGTTGTAAAACTGTAAAGCTCACCGCCCATGAAATCTTTGTGTAATCATTATTGCCACCAAGAGTTTATGAAACCTTCGTCTCCTGAAAGATCACCTAAAGTTATGAGGAAGCTAACATAAAACTGATATCGTCAATAAGGGGGCACCACTTTTAGGTGCTGACGTTACAATTGAGAAGTTCAATAGAAATGGTTGACTCAAGACCACAACGGCTGTTGAAAAGGAACAAAATTCATATAGAGTGGACACTATAAAATATTATATGAGGTAGACTTCTTAGTTTACCGCATTCTCTTAATAGCAATTTTAAAAAATATGTCTAAAAGTCAAAAACTTTGCTACTAACGTTGTTATTAGTCCTGTGATTAAGACATTCTCTTTCTTTCTTATTTTCAATACATACATACTACATAACATTATGACATATACTAAATAAATTAATCATTAAATAAGTTAATACATGCCTATAAATAAATCAATTTCGACATATGCATCGAAGAGGATGAGTCAATAAAGGAATTAATGTTCAAGCCAAGAAAGGAGTTCCATTATTTAATTATTGGTTCAATAAGTTGTTTTATGTTTCTATTACTACGGCAATGATGGCGATGGTTACTATGGTGTTTGATGACGTTAATAAATCTAGTATTGTTAATATGGACTTTACAATAAAGGAAAGTATTGAGATTTATTGCCAAGTCCAAATCCCATTAAAGATTCTTTTTTTTAGTTGGTCATTACTTTTAATGACTTTAGGACTCTATTTAATTATTTCTTATGTGTCCTATTCAAACAGGACTCTATATATTTTAGAGTTTGTATTTTAATAAATTTTAATTTTTGAATTAAGATAGAATTCAAACTTCGACCCATATATATGATCTTTATTTAAAGGGACCATTAGAGTCTCTTTTAGGATGTAGAAGATGATAGAAAAATTTGTGGAAGCTAAATTGTAAAAGAATTTGTACAAAAAAGAGTGTGAGAAAAAAGAGAGTTATATGTGTTCTTTTTAGTGAGGCATGAAGAAACCTTCTTGTGTGATTCGATTATTTTAATAAAGATTTTTTTTCTCTCCTAAATTCATTTTTTTCCAATGTTTCTTGCCTTTTTTTTAAATTGTTTTGGGTATTGGACTAGCACGATTGATCTATTCTGGATGGCATGCTGTTCTACATAAGTGTCAATAGGTTAGATTTGGCCTAAGCTTAAATTGAGCCTAGAATTGAAAGCTCAAGCCTAAGTCGGGTCTGACCTACCACCTATAATGGATACCAAGTATGTGAAGCGAAAGAAAGGCTTGCGTGTTTCACATTTTTTGTAGCGATGTCTTCATTTAGATTAGTACCGACTATAGAGTTAATAGGGGCCTTCCCATCATGTTGGCTTATGACCTGATTTATTGATACATCTATTTATCTATTTTTATAAGATATATTATTTTCTAAGGCGTGAATGCTTTTCTAAGATTTTTGGTATTGTACTCTAATCTTCAATATTAAAAATAATAAAAAAACTTGATCGATCTTTGCCCATAGTTTTTTTCTCTAATTTAAAGGGTTTTCTACATAAATCCTGAGTTTGCATTGATTTTTATTTTCTTTGATTTTTTTTTATTTGGCATCTTGCCACAACATTTTTAAACCTAAATGGTGTGGGATTAGCTAGCTTTGATGGCAAAATTAAAGGACAACATTGAATAAAAGATGTTTTTTGCTTAAAGAAAATTCACTTAAATATATATTTCTCATTCTCCATAAGTAGTGTGATGCAACATGGTTAAGTAGATTGGTATGATGGTATCCTCCTTTGCTTAACAAATTTTTAATCACGAGAAAATTGTAGTTTATGCAACTAGAATAAATTGTTGAAACATCTACTTCACCGAGTTGAACTTCGCCAAGTTGAAAACTGGGGCATTTTTTTTTTTTTCATGGCATTGTGATCATTATAAACAATTTATAGTCAATTTCAGAAAAAAAAATATAATTAATTTGAAAAATACGTTGTCAATTAATCCCGTAATATATTTTAGAAGAACGAATGGCGGAGCAAAGTTTTGTAAAATCACCGGATGCGGCGATCAGAAGTAATTTCTGCTTCATACATTTCAAACAACTTTTTACCGAACTCATGATGTCCCATGATGTGTAGAAAACTGAAATCATTTGAAGGGATAAGCTCAGTTGGAGTAACAATGTTCATTACCTATTGCAATCTTCTTCCCCGTATTTCTTTTTCTTGCAGGATCTAATAAAGCATCACAAGCACAGGTCAGTATAGAACTAAAATAATCGAACAAGTTCTAGGAAAACAGAAATATCTGCTTTGCTTCCTTTTAGACTTTCGATTAGCAAACCCTATAGGTTTCTACACAATTAATCGCCACTAATATAAAACTTGAACTTCATAAACGAAATTTATCGGTTGAAGCAGGCAGCCAATGGTGATACCATCACACGAGACATGATAATCTAGATGTTTCAATACGTTATGAAATTTGGCGAACACACAAAGTTCATTACCTACCGGAATCTTGCTCTTCGTATCGTTATTTCCTGCAGTGTCAAATAAAGCGTCACAACAGAGGTTGGTACAGAATTAAATTAATGAACCGATTTTATCAGAAAAGAAATATCCGTTTCCTTCCAGACTTGCCCGCTCTCCATTGGCAAAACTTACAAGTTTCTACACAATTGCCACCGATTGAAACCTGGAAATTCTAACTGAAACTTCGCAGACTAATTTTATTGGTTGAGGGAAGCAGCTACGAACCATCACATGAGGCACGAGATGCTTAAAAGTATCATGAAATTTGGCAAACACATGAGGTTTTAGAAATCTACCTTGGCATCGATCATTGCAAAGGAATGTGGAATCTCCTGTAGTATTATGTTTGAAGCAACCCCAATCCAAATCAATCCGAGACGGATATGAGCAGTAACCTGCAAATTGTAGAGAAAGGTCACCATTGTCCGCGAATAACAACGTCCATCCAAACGATGGGTTTGGACCGGGCCAACACTTATTGAGACCAAATTCTTCATCCTCTGATTTGTTGGAAAAGTAGAGGTCGTATCCTCTGCAAATATTACGATGATATAGTTCATGGAAGATGTCGGTACAAATATCATAATCATTCGGCCTGCAGTTGAAGAGGGTCTGGTTTGGCCTTACAGATTGAGGAAGGAATGAAGGCTCGAATAGGGGTAAAGGAGGATCAAATTTATAAAGGAAAATGCAATCTGGTATCTGCGAGTAATTAATGAACTCTCGGTCTTGAATTATGATTGACCGTTGAAAGTAATCAATATTCTCGACGGTATAGGAGCGCCCATGCCCATAAAATTGGACGATTGTTGTGGAGTTCTCGCACGAGATTATATGATGCCCTGTGCATTCAGGAGGAGTGGCGTCTGTGTAGAAAGGAGGCCATATTGGTATGGAAACACCACCGCATGCTAGATTATTCGATGGGCATGGGCTAGAAAGATTGGGTAAAACGAAGAAGATGAAGAAGGGGACGATAAGGCAGGAAAAGAAAAGAGCCATTCGAAATGGCAATACGAGCCTTTGCACCACACCGCCCTAACAACAACCAGCCCGGTTAAGCTCTATACCCACGCAAAGACTGGAAGAAAAACAGTTTACATTCCAATATTCTCCTCGCAAGACCAAGTGTTGACTTGCAGTAACGGACCGAGCCCCGTGGAAAACCGAGATGTTGGGCCCACGGCCATGTGAACAACGTATTGAGAGGGGTACGGGGTTGCATCTTTCGGGCCTACGAAGGGTTCACCATCTTTCGCGGGATTCCACCGTTGGATCACCCACCGCACAGATCTCAAAGGTCTCCAAACGCCGCCGATCATACGCTACACATTTCTCAAATCGATCACTGGATGATCCAATGGTGGATTTGTCCGAAGGAAGATGACTGCTTTTTTTGCATGAAAGATACAACCCGACCCGTTGGGAGGGTGAGAGACTTCCATGGACTGGTAAAAAGGCAGCATGGAAGGCTGGCGTCAACTGCGAACATTTTTTCTTGATTTAAAAAGAAAAGGTGAGGTTCCTGGAAATTTCGGCCCTGCTTTGAAGAATTCTTACCCTGCACCTTTCCGGTCAATTGAAGACTTGGAAAATGACAAAATCTTTCACGTCAATAGAGAAAAACAGCAGTACACAACTATACGAGTGACGTATCATGAGTGGTCCCTGCGTACATCAAAGTCAAAGTCTTCCAAGCTGCCTCCTCACGTCATTTTTCAGAAAGTAAAAACCCCATTTATCCCGGCAGAAAAGTTTGCCGAGATGTTGGGCTCCACGGCCCAAGTTCTGAAAGCGCCCCAAACTCCATCATTTATTGGCTGCATATTTTTAAAAATTAAAAATTTAAGGTATAAATAATTATTATTAACTTATAAAATACTTTCGATCATAGAATCATCACAAGAATGATAATTGATCAAGAAGATTGCTGTACAATTATTTCTCTTTAGTAGATGAGTCTTGAGTCTACGGTATGAAGACACCAAAGTAAAAGTATAGATACTCGTTAGAGAACGAGGGTACTGAACGTGACTACCTCGAATAGTCATTAAGAAGTCTACCTTCTCGTCAATAACTAACTCGATGCTGCAGTAGTGTGTCTGATTCTTTGATCTGAGGTGCATCGACAGTTCACCTTGAGGATGTTATAGTTTGACTACACCATTACTCGATCTTCTAGCCATTCGAAATCCTAAGGTGTATGTTGGCTATAGCATGTTCATTGTAGGAACTATATTGCATCAAGATGGAATCTATCTACCTCGGTGGTAGAGGAGCAGCCCTATGATGATCATGAGAATCAAGTTCAGAAGCCCATGGCCATAGTAGAGTGAAATAATAGAAAGAGTTTCTATTTAGGTTTTCACATCGGACTTGAATCGAATGATTATATCATATGATAGAAACTAGGGTTTGACGAGTTCACCTTAACCCTAATCTGATCGGGACTCAAGATAGAAGAACTTAATCATACAGGTAGCTACACCAAGAGGTTCGCATTCAGCTCTGATGGGTTGCCACCATATACTGCTAGGTATCACTAGTAGATTTTGGGAGTAATTAGAATGATTTAGATGATCGATCATTCTAGCTGTTCGAATCAGAAGAGTTCTGATCCATCGAAAGAAGTTTCGATGATGTCGATGATAGAGATTATGACATATCCCATTACCATACAAAACTATGGGATAGGGACTCCATCTTCTTTTTGGATTTCAAATAGACTCCTCCTAAGAACCAAGTTTGACTGGTCTTAAATGCTATCTAAGGAGGAATCCAAGGGACTTTATTCCCATCAATCAGATTTAGATCTGATTTCACAAAGAGTTGTGATTGGTTAGGAAGAAGAGGAGTTGGATCACGCATAGTCTATAAATAAGATCCTGCGCCCAACTCAAAGAGAGCATGAATTCCCCATGCCCCAAGGCTGGCTCTCTCCTTCTCCTCCTCCATGCCAAGCCCATCTTCTCTCTCTCCTCTCCACGTCCAAAGTAGTTTGGGATCTTAGTTGGTGCAATCCAGATGAGAGAAAGACGATAGAAAGCTAGAAGGCTGCGCTGCTGCAAAGGACAACTGCTGATCTTTCGAAAGGTATTTTGAAGATCCTCCAAATCAGATCCAGATCTAATTTTTGGAGAAGTGATAGAGAAGAAAAGAATCTCCAGATTCAGTCCGAGTAGATATCGATAGAGGTCAGGCACTTGCGTGGCTAGATCCAGAACCTTCCACTACTTATAGGATCATCAATAGGTAATAAGATTACCCTACTTCAAGGTAAATTAAATTTAATTTAATTTATCTATATTTTATTTTAATTATTAAAATAATAAGAATTAGATCTAAAATATTTTAGATCTGATTTAGATCAAAGAGAAAAATTTTTAAAATATATCTCTTGATCCGATCAGATCTGAACGAATCTGGTCCGAAAAATCAGGATTTTTCCTTCAACTGGTATCAGAGCCAAGGTTCTAAAGTATTTAGATCTGATTTTAAATTTATTTTAATTAAAAAATAAGTGATTTTCAGATGTCACATGAGATGTGATCAGATCTAAAATTAGAAAAAATTAAAATTAAATGATTTGGATCTAAGATTAGAAAATATGCATGACTAGTTCTAAAATAGAATAGTTCTATAGAATAGTCTTGCATGTTTTAATTTAATTTGATTAAATCATATTTTAGATCTATTTATTTACTATTTTTTGATATTATAATTATTATAATAATATCTAAAAAATAGTAAATAAAAATTATTTAATTTTAAACATCATATGAGATATGATTGATGCATGTCTAGACTAGTTGTAGAATAGTTCTACATAGTTGTCTAGATTAGAAGTTTATTTTGATTAAGATCAATTTAAATCTAATTTTTTAGATTATTATGAGATAATTTAGATCTAAAAATATGCATGATTCGATACATGAGATGTATGCAAAATATGCCATGATTAGATCTAATTTGTATATGAGATATATGATATAGATCTAAAACTGTTTTGTAGTATTGCATGTTCCTGATTAAGGCATTCCTCTTGGCCATCCGGATCATAAGAATGAAGAAGGATTTAAAGGCCCTCTCCTTCCCATTCCGATGGGGTGTTCTTATGACGTGTAGGGGTGCTGCGTGTTCGTCCTTAATCAGAAATCCAAAACTTACTTTCTGCAAAATCCTAGATCCTGAAACCCTAGGATTTATTGTGCATATTTTGTTTATGAACCCTACTTAATTAAAAATTAAGATTATGGAATATTAATTAGATCTAAAATTGAGAATTTTAGATCTAAGACATATTCATAATACTGGGTTCGGGCTTGGGTAGCTCAATTAGGTCTAAGCGGTTGATCAAACCGAATCAAGAGTTGGTTAGATGGGATCAACAATGCTTAAATTGACCAGCCTAATAGGATTAAGTCTGGGTCAAGATCGAGTCACGATCAAGCAAGACCTAATTAGGCTCAGAGGTTAGAGTCTGGATTGTAGGCTAACCCAATTGGTTCTGGCTCAATAATTTGGTGTCTAAGGTAAGTTTGGCACATACGATCGACTGATTTTTAATTGGAAGCTACTCGACCTGAATGCATTTCTTGTATGAGTTAATGGCATATTCCCTTCCACCGATCTCACTTACCTGGCCATATCTGTTGACTCAGTTCTGATTTGAGGTGGTCAATAATCCGAGCTAACCCATGCCACTAGGTTAGTCATAATTGTTATGACTATGATAAGTCTAGTTTAATGAGACCTGAATCAATTCTTCCCTAAGAAAAGATTAAGTCTGAGGTCTTCCACCATTGTAGATGTGCGGGCCCTTTTCGGGTTGATTATTCTCGGCTGGATACAGTGGCTCAGTTGCACCGAAAAGATGCAACCATGTCTATTAGGCATTGGATGCTATGGGCTGGAGGATGAGTTGGGCTCAATATTTTGGATACGGTGAGAGACTCAATTAGGAATCCAGTCTATGCAAATGGTGGGTCTGACTTAACTAAGGAGTGGATCAATATTCCGGATACGGTGAGATTCATGAATTAGAGATCAAGTTTGGGTGCACCATGATTAGAGAATCATTGAACAAGAGTTGTTCACTCATTGGCTAACCTATCACCAATAACTGTTAAGTGAGGTGATGAGTCAATTGGTGAGACCGCACCACCCACTAGAAATTATTAATCATGAAGATTTTCGCATCTCTACAGAGAGAGTGTAGGGATTCGAGAAAATAGTGGAAGCTAATTTATTTAAAAAATAAAATTTTTAAATAAATTGGTCAAGTCATAATTACAATATCTAACTAGAATCTTTGACTCTCTATAAAAAAATATCTGCATTCAATCCATTGGCACATATCCTGGATACACATAGACTGACCGGATCCAATTATAAAGATTGGCTCAGAAACTACAAAATTATTTTGGATTTTGAGAAGTTAACCCATGTACTGGACCAGGACCTTCCTACCTTACCAGCCTGTCCATCTACTGAACAAAGAGCATCTCTGAAAAAATGGATAGACGAAGAAAATAAGGCCAGATATTATATGTTGGGCTTGATGTCTGATGAGCTCCAACGCCAACATGAAGATATCGAGACTGCTCGCCAAATGTTGGCTCATCTGCAAGAGATGTTTGGCAAACAGAGTCGTGCAGCCAAGTATCAAGTCACGAAATAACTTTTTAAGGCTAAGATGCGTGATGGACAGTCAGTCCAAGATTACCGTCGGATGATGATTAAGAACTTGGAAGAGCTTGAGAAGTTCGATGTGAAGTTAGACTTGGATCTACAGAACGATGTTATTTTACAATCCTTGACTGATGCATATTGGTAATTCATCATGAATTACCACATGCATAAGTCAAGCGGCTGCTTGGAGTCCAAGGAGCTCGGGCGCTAAGTAGTTCGGCCGGCTGTAGGAGTTCGGCTGAGACCCATCCATCGAAGCTCTTCCGCGGCTATAGGTTGCATTAGGCTGAGCATCGAGCTAGACTTCGGCGGGAGCAGGATTTATCCCCAACACTAGCCCCCCCACTCTCGAGTTCGAAAATCGAAGGAAGGGAGTGCAGGAAAGGCGACTGTCGGAGTCTTCCTCCGAGCTCTGTGCTGGTCTAGATCGAAGCTCAGGGGGATCTCACCTCCAGCTGAAGTTGATATCGAGGTTGAAGCCCGACGAAGATCCCATTTCCAGCAGGGGTTGACATGGTTGCTTTCTCTAGCCAAGGTCGATGTTGAAGCTCCCCAGCCGAGGTTGTCATGATAGCTTTCTCTAATCGAGGTCGATGTTGAAGCTCTCTGGCCGAGGTCGTCGCGGGCCTTACCTCTATCCAAGGTTACTCAGGCACTCTGGCCGAGGTTGATGCAGGTGCTCGGAGGAGATCTCATCTCCTTCTACCGAAGTTGGCCCAGTCCCTCGGGGGAGATCTGATCCATAGCCGAAGTTGTCCACGATCGCTCGGGAGAGATCTTATCTCTGGCCAAGCCTTCCTCGGGGCAGATCTTATCTATCTCAGGGGAGATCTTATCTCCTGCGGTCGAGATCGAAGTGCGCGCTCGGGGGAGATCTTATCTCCTACGGTCGAGCTTCCCACGCTTGGGGGAGATCTTATCTCCTGCTGCCGAGCCTTCCTTGGGGAAGATCTTATCTCCTGCGGCCGAGGTCGAAGTGCGCGCTCCTGCGGCCGAGGTCGAAGTGCACGCTCCTGCGGTCGAGGTCGAAGTGCGCACTTGGGGGAGATCTTATCTCCTACGGTCGAGCTTCCCACGCTCAGGAGAGATCTTATCTCCTACCGCCGAGCCTTCCTCAGGAAAGATCTTATCTCCTATGGTCGAGGTTGAAAGTGCGCGCTCGGGGAGATCTTATCTCCTGCAGTCGAGCCTTCCTCAGGGGAGATCTTATCTCCTGCAGTCGAGCTTCTCTCGGGGGAGATCTTATCTCCTACAACCGAAGTGCGCGCTCAGGGAGATCTTATCTCCTGCAGCCGAGCTTTCCTCGGGGAGATCTTATCTCCTGCAGCCGAGCTTCCCTCAGGGAAGATCTCATCTCCTGCGGTCGAGGTCGGACTGCGCGCTCGGGGAGATCTTATCTCCTGCAGTCGAGCTTCCCTCGAGGGAGATCTCATCTCCTATGGCCGAGGTTGGACTACGCGCTCGGGGGAGAATCTTTATCTCCTGCAGCCGAGCCTTCCTCAGGGGAGATCTTATCTTCTGCGGCCGAGCTTTCCTCGGAGGAGATCTTATCTCCTGCAGCCGAGCTTCCCGAGCTTCCCTTGGGGGAGATCTTATCTCCTGCCGCCGAGGTCGAAGTGTGCGCTCGGGGGAGATCTTATCTCCTGCAACCGAGCCTTCCTCGGGGGAGATCTTATCTCCTACAGCCGAGCTTCCCTCGGGAGAGATCTTATCTCCTGCAGCCGAAGTGCGCGCTCGGAGGAGATCTTATCTCCTGCAGCCGAGCTTTCCTCGGGGGAGATCTTATCTCTCCTACAGCCGAAGTGCGCGCTCGGGGGAGATCTTATCTTCTACAGCCGAGCCTTTCTCGGGGGAGATCTTATCTCCTGCAGTCGAGGTCGAAGTGCGCGCTCGGGAAGATCTTATCTCTTACGGTCAAGCCTTCCTCGGGGGAGATCTTATCTCCTACGGTCGAGGTCGAAGTGCGCGCTCGAGGGAGAATCTTATCTCCTGCAGTCGAGCTTTTCCTCGGGGGAGACCTTATCTCCTGCGGCCGAGCCTTCCTCGGAGGAGATCTTATCTCCTGCAGCCGAGGTCGAAGTGCACGCTCGGAGGAGAATCTTATCTCCTGTAGTCGAGCTTCCCTCGGGGGAGATCTATCTCCTGCGGTCGAGGTCGGACTACACGCTCGGGGGAGATCTTATCTCCTGCAGCCGAGCTTCCCTCGGGGAGAACTCATCTCCTGTGGCCGAGGTCGGACTGTGCGCTTGGGGAGATCTTATCTCCTGCAGCCGAGCCTTCCTTGGGAGAGATCTTATCTCCTACGGTCGAGCTTCCCTCGGGGGATATCTTATCTCCTATAGCCGAGCTTTCCTCGGGGGAGATCTTATCTCCTGCAGTCGAGGCCGAAGCGCACGCTCGGAGGAGATCTTATCTCCTGCAGCGAGCTTTCCTCGGAAGAGATCTTATCTCCTACAGCCGAGCTTCCCTCGGGGAGATCTTATCTCCTGTAGCCGAAGTGCGCGCTCGGAGGAGATCTTATCTCCTGCAGCCGAGCTTTCCTCGGGGGAGACCTTATCTCCTGCAGTCGAGCCTTCCTCAAGGAAGATCTTATCTCCTCTTCCTCGGAGATCTTATCTCCTGCAGCCGAAGTGCGCGCTCGGGGGAGATCTTATCTCCTACAGTCGAGCCTTCCTCGGGGGAGACCTTATCTCCTGCAGCCGAGCCTTCCTCGGGAGAGATCTTATCTCTTGCAGCCGAGCTTTCCTCGGGGGAGATCTTATCTCCTGCGGCCGAGCTTCTAAGGCTTCCGACCTGCCTCCGTTAGCCCGAGGTCCCCCGCCAATTCTCAATATGGCAACTATTTGACTGCTCCATCCCCTGTTACCGCAGTTTCTGTGCTAGAAAATAACATTATTGGAAGGAAAGAATTTTACCGAAGGAAAGTTACGGGTAGTACATCCCCATTTGAGGGGTCGTCGGGGCGTTGTTCCTCGGAGCACCCTCCCTCGGGTAGTAAGTCCCGTCTAGACGACCTCCTCTATCCCATGCTAGCCTTCTCGATTTGGAGCAAGCTCTTGACTTTATCGCTAGAAGCCGATGAACCGTCGATGTACCAAGCTCCTCCCTGAGGTAACGTTGATGACGCTGTGAGGCGGTCGACCCAAGAGTTTCTGGTTACGGCAGCGCCCTTAGCCGACTTTCTTCAGCCACTCCTTCTGACGAGCTCCTCAATTTCGTCTCACAACCGGATGCATTTCTCAGCGTCGTGGCCGTGGTCGCGATGGTAGACGCAGTACGACCATGCTTGTTTAGGGAAGACCGTAAACCTTCTGGTCTTGGCAGCTGACTCTTAACTTTGCTGAGAATTCGAGTTAGAAGAGCGGGGCGTAGTTGTGGAACCTTTCGGAAGGGCTTTTTCGTATCCTTTTGTCCGGGCCTCGGAGCCTCCTTGGTGGCGAGCTCAAGGAGTTAGGGGTTGTAAAACCAGCGGAAGAACTTTATGCCCAATTGTCGGAGCTTCCTTGGAATCATACTCGAGAGGGAGTCCTTGCTTGCCCTGGGGCGGTTGTGAGCTCGGCCGAACTTCGTCTCACCTTGTGTGAAATCTTTGTTGGGGGCTTCTTTGGTGACATAATCGGGCTGGAGTTCCGCCTCACTTGCACCGAACTTTATTCCGCCTTCCCGCAAAAGCCTCCGCGGGAGGAATAATGCCCCTTCCTCGATGACGGGCTTCGAGATGAAGTTCGGCCTCACTTGCGCCGAACTTAATTCCATTTTTCTACGAAACCCTCCATGGGAGAACTTCCTCTGCTGCTTTTTTTCAGACTTCCTTGACGACGAGCTCGAGGGGGAGCTTGGCTTTGCTTGCGTTGGGAGGTCGTGAGTGCGGCCGAACTTCATTCCATCTCTTTCTGAAACCTGGGGGAGAACTTCCTTGATGATGAGTTCGAGGAAGAGCTCGGCGTCGCTTGCCCGAGCTTCATTCCACCTCCTATGACTTCTTCGTAGGTGGCTCCCTTGGTGTCATACCCGAGCAGAAGTTCGGCCTCACTTGCACCGAACTTCATTCCGATGATGAGATTTCAGAGAAAGTTCGGCCTTGCTGCCGTCGAACTTCATTCCGCTTTTCTGCTCGCGGTAAACTTCATTCCGCTTTCCCACGGAACCTTCCTCGCGTCGAACTTCATTCCGCTTCTGTGGAAGAACTGCTCTCCATTTCTCTCCTAAGGGCGATTGGCATGCCGAGATGCTCTTTCTTAAGGTTGGTTCCTCACATTTTTCTGGCCAAGTCTCCACCGAAGGTTGTCGCACGGCCTGTATCACCTCGGCAGGGCCACGAACCCATCCAGCAGGTTGAACTGCTCTACATCTGCGGTGGCTTCGGATGGAGCCTGGGCTATCGGGGCTGCAATGGGAGCAGGCGTACTTGGCGCGCAGGACGTCGATCGCCGCGTCGAAGCTCTCCTAGGGGCATTTTCTCTTCGGGAGAGAAAAGGAAGATCTTCAGAGAGGGAAAAGAAGAGTCGCCGAGCACTCTTTTAAGAACATGGAAACCTCGGAGGTTTGAGACCCTTCCTCTAGCGCCAATCTGTTGGTGCAGAAACTGGTCATCGTCGGAGGTCGCTGGAGTCGAGGTCGCTGAGGTCGTCATCGGAGACCTGCAAAATAAAGTCCCATCCGAAGTCGGTGGGGGGTGGCTCCGGCAGGACCCTCCGATGCTCAAGTCAGCTCTGACCAACAGGAATGGAGTGCTCGGAATGAGTTTCGAAACTTAGAGAGGAAAAGGAGAGCTTAGAGATCAAAGAGATTAGCGTATCTAGAGGGATCCTTTTTATAGCGGAGCTTGATGGTGATAGCTGCAGCCGCGTGTTGGCACGCCACTCGAGGTTCGGCGAAGCCAGTGTTAAGGTACCGTGTGTGGCAGGTTGATGGTGACAGCTACAGCCGCGTGCTGGCAGGCCGCTCGAGGTTCGACAGAGCCAGTCTCACGGGATGGTGGCGGCCGCAGCCCACCAGCACGCGGGCTGCTCGAGGTTCGGCGGAGCCAGTCCCATGGGATGGTGACAGCCATCGCCTCCTCATAGCGGATCGCTATCACTCGGTGGACTGACGGTGATAGCTGTAGAGCTTGTGGTGGATGAAGGGTTGAAGGCCTTCATCGTGTGCCCATTTCGGAGGAGTTCGGGCTCCTGAAGAGGAAGCTTGGAGGGAGTTTGGTTCCCATAGGCGTCTGGCTGGAGGTATGCAGCTAAGGCTCGTCCGCTGAGAAGTTCGGCCGTTGGGAATCCGAAGCTCGGTCGTTGGAGAGTTCGGCCGAATGTTGGACTTCGGCTGAGGCTCGTCAGCTGAGGAGTTCGAGGAGCTCGACCGCTACACAGTTCGGTCGGCTGGAGAGGTTCGATCTTGATAAGGGGAGTCTGGAGAAGCTCGACGGTTGAACGAGTTGGAATAAGCTTGGCCGTCGGGGGCTCGGCCGAAGCCCGACTGCTTGGAGTCCAAGGAGCTCGGGCGCTATGTAGTTTGGCCGGCTGTAGGAGTTCGGCTGAGACCCATCCATCGAAGCTCTTCCGCGGCTACAGGTTGCATTAGGCAGAGCGTCGAGCTAGACTTCGGTGGGAGCGGGATTTATCCCCAACAATGTCCGAGATAGATGATCGAAAGTCGATATCTGCGAGTCTGTTTGTGTGCAATGGTGGTGCTACCAACTGAAAGAGTTTCAAGCAAACCATGATAGCAGATTCCACCATGAAAGTAGAATATATCGCTGCATCAGAGGCTGCGCAGGAAGCATTCTAGTACAAGAAGTTTGCTGCAAAAATTGGAGTAATGTCATCAAATGCCATTCCTCTATACTGCGACAACAATGGCACCATAGCCCTTGCTAAGGAGTTGAGGTCTCACCAAAAATCCAAGCACATTGAGCGGCGATACCATCTCATCCACGATTATCTCGAGAAGGGTTACATCGAGGTCAAGAGAGTTGACTCTACAGATAATGTGGCAGACCCACTTACAAAGCTGTTGGAACAATAAAAGATCGAAGCCCACCTTGAGAAGATGAGACTTAGACTTGTAGCCAATTGGCTTTAGGATAAGTATGAGATTGTTAGATATATATGCCCTAGAAGCTAGAATTGGCTTACACTTGTAATACACTTCTAGGGGCAAAATTATAATTTTGACTATAATCAATAAAATGGATTATTTTCTATCACATATGTGTATCTAGTGTCTGTGATACATCCTTTAAGTTAATGATAATGATAATTCATATTTTCAAGAGTTAAAAATTTAAGACATGAATAATCATTATTAACTCATAAAATACTCTCGATCATAGGATCATCATGAGGATGGTGATTGATCCGGAAGGTTGGTGTACAATTGCTTATCTTTAGTAGATGAGTCTTGAGTCTACGGTGTGCAGACACCAAAGCGAGAGTATAGGTTCTCATTAGAGAATGAGAGTACTGAGCGTGACCACCTCGAGTAGTCATTAGGAAGTCTACCTTCTCGTCAATGACTGACTCGATGCTGCAGTGGTGTGTCTGGTTCTTTGATCTAAGATGCATCGGCATTTCACTTTGAGGGTGTTATAGTTTGACTATACCATAACTCGATCTTCTTGCCATTCAAAATCCTGAGGTGTATGTTGGCTATAGCATATTTATTGTAGGAACTGGATTGCATCAAGATGAAATCTATCTACCTCGGTGGTAGAGGAGCAGCCCTATGATGATCATGAGAATCAAGTCCAGAAGTCCATGGCCATGGCAGAGTGAAATAATAGAAAGAGTTTCTATTTAGGTTTTCACATCGGACTTGAATCGAATGATTACATCATATAATAGAAACTAGGGTTTGACGAGTTCACCTTAACCCTAATCTGATCGGGACTCAAGATAGAAGAACTTAATCACACAGATAGCTGCACCAAGAGGTTCACATTCAGCTCTGATGGATTGCCACCATATATTGCTAGATGTCATTGATGGATTTTGGGAGCAATTAGAATGATTTAGATGATCGATCATTCTAGCTATTCGAATCAGAAGAGTTCTGATCCATCGAAAGGAGTTTCGATGATGTCGATGATAGAGATCATGACATATCCCATTACCATACAGAACTAAATCTAACTGGGTCATACAAATAAGGGTTTGAATCTGGTGATCATTAATTGAACTGATCCAATTCAATTGATCTGAATAAGATTCAATTAGGTTAAAGAAAATCGTGCCAGTACTCGATTGAACCTAACGTTCTTCTTTTACTATCATAAATAGTTATTCTGATTGAGCCAAAGGAGTTTATGCTCGATCAGAGGCCTTCACTTTGTTTGATTGGAGCCTATCTAGGTCAGAAAAAAATTGTCTTATTTTGTAAGACAATAGCTACCATTTTTGGTCACCTGCCATTTCTCGTCCTTTGACTTTGGTCAAAAGTTGATCTTTGACTGGTCAAATATTGACCATTGATACTTTGACTTCTGTCCATGTATCACACACCTATTGAAGAGCTGGTAGGAGCTTGTCCTCCTACCAGAACCTGGCAAGGAGGAGGGTGCATGCCACCCTTGGCATGCACCCAAGCAAGAGGTGCCCAGAAGTTCCTGTAGGATAGAGACTCCATCTCCTTTTTGGATTCCAAATAGACTCCTCCTAAAAACCAAGTTTGACTGGTCTTAGGCACCATCTAAGGACGAATCCAAGGGACTCTATTCCCATCAATCAGATTTAGATCTGATTTCACAAAGAGTTATGATTGATTGGGAAGAAGAGGAGTTGGATCATGCATAGTCTATAAATAAGATCCTGTGCCCAACTCAAAGAGAGTATGAATTCCCCATGCCCCAAGGCTGGCTCTCCTCCTCCACGCCAAGCCCATGTTCTCCCTCTCCTCTCCATGCCCAAAGTAGTTTGGGATCTTAGTTGGTGCAATCCAGATGAGAGAAAGGTGACAGAAAGCTAGAAGGCTGCACTACTGCAAAGGACAACTGCTGATCTTCGAAAGGTATTTTGAAGATCCTCCAAATCAGATCCAGATCTAATTTTTAGAGAAGTAATAGAGAAGAAGAGGATCACCAGATCCAATCCGAGTAGATATTGGTAGAGGCCAGGCACTTGCGTGGCTAGATCCAGAACATTCCACTGCTTACAGGATCATCAACGGATAATAGGATTACCCTACTTCAAGATAAATTAAATTTGATTTAATTTATCTATATTTTATTTTAATTATTAAAATAATAAGAATCAGATCTGATTCAGATCAAAGAGAAAAAATTTTGAAATATATCTCTTGATCCGATCAGATCTGAACGAACATGATCCGAGAAATCAGGATTTTTCTTCAATGAGAAGATGGGAGCGGGCCGGAAGAAGAATTAGTCTCAATAGTAAAGTTCAGAAACTGGGCCAACTCACTCTGAGACTGAGCCAGCTCAGTTGGGAAGTGGGTCAGCTCAGTTTTTGCGAGATATTATTTTGTATACGTAGATTGTTTGGGTTTAGATAGTTTTTCTATGAGCTTGGGCTTGACACTTTGTAAAGTATATATACTGAAACCAGATCAAGGTTATTAGAGTGCTGAAATATACAGAATAAAAGGTTCTTTTCTCCTGAAAATCTTTTATTCTCTTTTTCTCTATTTCTTGATTTATTTGATCGTGCTTCCACTGAGATCTTTAAGAAGTACTTTCTTATTGCTTGGCTAATCACCGACGACCACGCCAATTCATGTGGAAAGAGTACATATTTTCAACAGATTTCAGTCTATATCCGATTGAATCTCCACCCATTGGATCAATGAGCATCTCGAGATGCCATCCCTAAAAGCAAATGAAGGAAAAAATTGACGCGACGTCCTTTTTTCTTGAAATAAACAACAATACCAAATAATAAATACAAAGTTTCTATTTATTATATACTGTTTGTATTTATTCTGTAGAGTTTGTATTTATTATGAATAGTTTATATTTATTCAATCTTTTTTAGGCACTTTCATCAAAGATGAAGGCGACTTCAATCCAAATAAATACAAATAACTCAAAGATGAAGGCGCCTTCAATCCAAATAAACACAAATTTCATAAAATAAGCACAAACAACGTATAATAAATAGAAACTTTGTATTTATCTAGAATAGTTTATATTTAATTTACTATTTATTTTTTTATAATCATATTTATTTTATTATTTATTATTTATTATTATTATTATTTTTAGATATTTTTTTTTAAAATTTTTTTAAGCCCAAAAAGTGCCTATAGGATGCATGAAGGTGCCTTCCGTAGTGAAAAAAAATGAAGGGCTGAAAAAATATTTTTAAATTTTTTTAAGACATGCTTCAGGGATAAAAAAATTCAAAAAAAATTCAAAAAAAAAAAAGATAAGCCTTCCTTCTTTAAGAAAGAATGTATTTTTTTTAGTTTTTTAATTAAAAAAAAGGGAAAGAAGGTTTTTATTTTTTTTAATTAAAAAAAGAGAGGAGAAAGAAGGTGCACCTTCAATTTTTTTTTAATTAACGGGCCATTTACTTTTTTGAGATGTTTTAAAGATACGCGTTGATCCAACGGTCGGAGATTCGATCAGATATGTACTGAACTTCTGTGTAGTACATCCAAATGCACCATAAAAAAAAAGAAAAGTTACGGATCCAAACATTCAATATCAAAAGTGTAAAGGTACATATGAAGAATTATAAGAAATAAACATAAAGTGACTTTAAAAAATAAGCTTTTAGCTATTGGTCTAATAATTATCTTCAGTTAATCAATGAGCTGACCCACATTTTTCCATCGTGGTTCTGTGCAGCATCTTCCATGTCCCCTACTTTCAGCATCTTCCATGACCCACATTCTCCATTCCAGAGTTTTGAAGTAACATAAGCAGCAGATGAGTCAATATTTCTTTGACTTTGACTTATATACATCACCAAGTCTAATAGCTGAGTTGGAGTAACATTTTCATTGCCTATTGCAATCTTCCTCCTTGTGTTGCTTTTTCCTGCAGGATCTAATAAAGCATCACAAGCAGAGGTCAGTACAGAACTAAAATAACCGAACAAATTCTAGTAAAGCAGAAATATCTGTTTCCTTTCAGACTTGCCCGCTTTCGATTAGCAAAACCTACAAGTTTCTACGCAATCGCCACTAATTTATCGGTTGAAGCAAGCAGCCAATGGTGATACCATCACATGAGGCATGATACTCTTAGGTGTTTGAATACGTTATGAAATTTGGCGAACACAGATGGTTCATTACCTACTGGAATCTTACTCTTCGTATCGCTATTTCCCGCAGTGTCAAATAAAAGCATCACAATCAGAGGTTAGTACAGAACTGAAATAATTTAGCAAGTTTTATCAGAAAAGAAATATCCGTTTCCTTCCTAGACTTTCCTGCTTTCCATTGGCAAAACTTACAAGTTTCTATATAATTGCCACGGATGTAAACCTGGAACATCTAATTGAAACTTTGCAGACTAATTTTATTGGTTGAAGCAAGTAGCTACCAACCATCACATGAGGCACGATACGGTAGATGCTCAAAAATATCATGACATCTGGCAAATAGAAGGTTCTAGAAATCTACTTTGAAATTCATAGTCGCTAAGGCACGTGGAATTACCTGCGGTATCAGGCTTGAATCAGCCCCAGTCAATGTCCCATAGATGCAAGTAGTTTGCGGCATATTGTACAAAAACGCCACCATCGAGAGTGAAGTATAGCTTCCATCCAAACGTTAGGCCTGGACCGGCCGAACACATCCTCACCAAATCCTTCATCTAATTTGTTGGAAAAGTAGAGCTTGTGATCTTAGCAAAACTTACGACGATCGAGTTCATGAAAGATGTCGGTACAGATATCATAATCATCTCTGTTACGGCCAATCTACATGCACCTATGAACAAATGCCGGAAAATCTATAAAAGAAAATCCGTACTAACCGAGGTTGGCTCCGACGGAAATCCTTTGATGCTTAAGTTTGTGGGATGGACTGGTCGAATAGAAAATGAAGAGCAAGATAATAGAGTTTGCTCTTAGAATAATTTGATGTGTCTTACCCAACTGGCCAGTTTATCTTTTCTTTTATAGATATCGGGATGATAATCGCTTAACACGTGGGTCTCTTTTTTTTCGGTATTGTGTAATCATGGGCAGATAGTTAAAACTACCCATTAATCATCATTGTCCATCCTTTTCAGAGGCGATTTTATAGAGCCAATAGTGGACCGGATGAGCTATTTAGAGAGTTTCCATCGATCAACCGACTGGCTCGATATCGATCGATCATCGGTCGGTTGAGAAGCTTGGAGCCGATCGACAATCGGTCAGAAGACTTGGGGCCGATCAACAATCCATCGGAAGACTTTAGGACCATCATTCGTCGGATGGCAATGTGTCGGCACTCCTGTCGTTGTATCGGTGGGACAGTCGGTGGACCGTTATGCATTATTTTTTGGCGAGCCTTTTCCATCCTCGATCGTCAGTCGGCGAATCGACCATTGGTTGCCGATGGTCAGTCGGTTGTAGACTGGTGAGTCAAGCGGCAGATTAACAGCCCCTAACAGTTGCCCCGTACGTCCAAGTCCGGTGCAATGACTTCATATTTTGACTTAATGCACCGAACGTCGGAGGTCGACACATGGCATTACCTCAAACTTCATTTTGCTGCCTGTCATTAATGATTTCTACGTCGTTCGATAAGGTTGCCGTCCGATGCTTCAAAGATCTCAATGGTCGCCATCAATAGTCGTACGGTCACAGGGCTCGAGGGATTCGACATTCGACTGATCTTCGGCCGACACATATTAGCATCTGGTGTAATCTTTTACGCGTTACGACTGTCGGTAGGTCCTATAAATACTGGATCCCCCCGATAGGTTTTTCTTCTATCGCTTTCAGTAGAAAGAGCTTTTTGAGGAATCTATTTACTCTCTCATCTTTTAGCTTTCAAGTTTGAGGTTCGAACCATCTTTTTGACACCCTTTTCATCATTTTCTTTTATTTTATTTTGTCAAGTTGCATACATGGCTAGTACCCATAGTAGTTCCTCACGGGGTCCGGCAGTCGAAGCATCCATGCTGACAATGTCGATTATAGAGCGACTTCAGGATCAATATCGAATCTCGAAGGACTTTCGACTATGGGCACCTGGCCCCGACAGTCGGGTGATTTCACCTCCATCGAGTTTTATTACTTTTTACTTGGAGAATCTTAGGTCGGACCTTAGGTTTTTCATTCTGGAGCTTCGTCGGAACATCTTCGACTATTATTGGGTGTGTCCAGCCTAGTTGGCATCGAACTCTATTAAGCTTTTGATCACTTTTGCTCTATTATGTCGATTAATCCCGATGAACCCTTAGCTTTCTCTATTTAGATCTTTCTTTGCCCTTCGACCCCATTTGAAAGCCGATGGATGATGGTATTTTGCCCCAAGGAGGGGGCTTTCTTTTATCATCGGTGGTCTTCCATCGTCCATCCATGATTAAAAGATCCAGTTCTTCTTTGTTTCATCCCCTTCTTCCTGAGACTTTCCATCGGTGTGGGGAGAGCCAAATATCCTTTCGAACGAGAATAGTCAGATAGATTCGATTGATCGGAAGGACTTCCTTCAGTTAAAAGATATAAAAGTTCCTCCACAGCAAAATTTGATCACTGAAGCAGCTCAGTATGATGCTGAATTTGGTTCGGCACCGTCTGTAGGTGTATGTAGTGTCTGTAGTTTTGGATCTTCTTTTATTTGATCGAGTTCTGATATTAACCCAAATTCATTGTTCGATTTTGTAGGAATGCATCCCCCTCTTGGAATCTCCATGGATGAAGTTCAGCAGTTTACCACTCGAAAGAGGATGGCGTCCGGTGCCAGTCCATCGTGTGCACCAAAGAAAAATTAGGTAGCTAGTGCTTCGGCTGCCTTAGCTCTATCGACGTTCCCCCAGTAGCACCTTCGGGGACCGTCGGTACTCTCATCGTTGCCCTCCTTGCTCCGGTGATGACTACTTCTATCCAAGCCCCTCTGGCCATCACATGGTCAGAGGAAGATGTTATCATCATCGATGCTTTAGCTGTTGCTCCTGTGTCAGGAGCTCAGCCGATTGTTATCACGCCCGCTCCATGACCAATTCTGTTTCATCGGGGGAGTTCGTCATTTCCATCCATGTTTGAGTGGATGTCGGCACCTCCTGAACAATCGTCCGCCAAAGGAAAAGGGAAGGCACCTGTTCTTTCTGCACCAGCTGGGAGTGACACTTCCAGCCATGGAGATACAGACTTTGAACGAATTGATATTCGGATCTTCGATGGTGGATCGGCTCTTTCTGACCCTTAGTTGATGAGGAGCTTGGTTCATGCCATTCTTCTCCCGATTGATTGGGAGTTAAGGAGGAGTTAGACTTTGGCTGAATTATTCGGCTCATTTTATCCAACTTTTATTAGGATAAGTTGGCAGTTTATTTTGCCTTTCTCTCCTCTTTTTTTTTTTGACTAACTTGATTTATTTTCTTTGAACAATGGGCTCATGACATGACTGAAGTTGAGTCGGCCTACCATAGAATGGCCGATCTTCGGCATGTGTGTTTCGACTCAGTGTCGATTGCAAATGTCGAACGAGATTCAACTATCCGTCGGTTGGAGGAGCTGGAGAAGGATGCCATCGCTCAGGAGAAAAACTTGTCTGATGAAGTCTCCCGCCTTAGAGTCAAGCTTGGGTCGGCGAGATCCGAGCTTGAGTCGGTTCGGTCCAACCTTAGGTCAACTCAGGAGGAAGTAAGGGCATAGGAGAGTCGCATCAAGAAGAAGAAGCATGAGATGAACAAGCTGAAGAAAGACTGCGACAATTAGGCCAAGAAGGTAGAGGATTATCATCGAAGGTGGCAGTCTACCGACGAGGAGGCATCTTCGACCAAGATGGAGATTCAGGTTCTGCAGAAGGATCTTGGTCGGGCGAGAGAGCTAGGCGTCAAGAATTCAAGGCCTTGACCTACTTGAAAACTTTGATCCTTCAAGAAAGTGATGCTTTCTATTGGATCAAGTTTGGTGATGGTCAGGACATCGTTAAGCAGCTCTTTACTGATCTTGATCTTAGTAGCATCATCATTCTCGATGCTGAAGAAGAGGAAGAGGGAGGCACCGATGAAGCACCTGGTGACCAGATGAAAGATGGCGCTCCTGTTACTACTTCTACTCCAATCGAAGGCATTTCGGTCTCCTCTATGCCGATGGATGCAACTCCTCAGTTGGCTACTGAAGTTCCATCGGAGAGTTAGGGAGTTGCCCCGACTGAAGCTGTTTCACCAATTGATATTATACCGACCACTGAAGTTGAAACTGCTCTCGATCCAGTTCTAGAGCAATTGATCGATAGATAAACTTGTACTTTTATTTCTTTTTGGGACTGAAGTCCAAACTTTTGTAAGGACTAAAATCCATTTTTGTAACTTTTTTTATAGTAATAAAAAAAACTTTGATTTGTATTTGTTTTCTATCATGCCAACTTAATCTTGATGAATGAAGTTTGTCTGTAAAAATTTTATTGATCGATCGTTAACCGATCTTTTATCAATTTTATGAAACCAACTATTGGCTAATTTTTTAAACCAACTTAAAGTCAAATTTTTTAACTAGCCAATACTTAGTCATTCGTTGAGGTACTATTAAGTCGGGGACAAGCCAATCCTAACTGATCTCTAACTAACTTTTAATCAATTTTTTACCAACTCACACTGAATTGAAATATTTGATAATCAGGTATAAGCCGATCATGGAATGATTTCTAACTGACTTTTGATTTATTTTTTTACCATCTGATACTTGATCAATTTGTAGAAGTGTATGGCAATCGGGTGCAAGCCAACTGTCCTTCAATTCGGTCATGGCCAAATCGGCAAGGATTGTGTTTCTTACTTGTCAGGGCAAACCAAAAAGTCCACAACCGAAAGCTTGAAGCTTTTCTTCCATTGTCATCTCGTAAGGAAGTTATGCATCGGCATCACTTGTTAGTCAATCAATCAGCCATTCTACTATGAGAGGCCAACTTATTCTTGATTAACCACACTGATCATTCGGGATGTGCCGATCGAAGGTCGCTGTCGAATGGATTATCAATTGACGATCGTCATTTATCGATCGATTGTTGAGTCCTGCCGACTGTAGTGTGCCAACTATCGGTCGGTGATCATGTTTAACTGATGGTTGATCGATCGATTTTCTTTCAGTTTTCTTCCATTGCTTTTGAGATTGCACCGATTCTCGTCTGGTTGGTTTATTCGATCTTCGATCGACTGATACGTTGGTTATCCGATCGTTGTTCGTGGGGAGGATACTTTAGTCTTCTTTGAAGAAAACTTTGCAAAAAATTTATTCTTTGTATTTATCATAAGTACATGGGGCTGATTTCATTGATAGTATATTTTTAGATTGTCAGCATTCCATATTCGAAAAATTTCAACTCCATCGAGTATTTCGAGTCTGTATGCACCAGGTCGAAGGATCTCCATCACTCAATAGGGTCCTTCCCAGTTTGGAGAAAATTTTTCTTGATCCAATGATTTGGATACTTCAACCTTTCGTAGGCCCAAGTCTCCTGGATGGATTTCTTTCGGCTTGACTCTTCTATTATAGTACCTTGCAACTCATTGTTGATAAGCAGCCATTCTGAGTTGAGCTTATTGCCGAACTTTGGATAATAGATCCAAGTCTACTCTCCGATGATTCAAATTACTTGACTCCTCGTATTTTTCAACCCTTATTGAAGGTAGTTTGAGTTCGACAGGTATTACCGCCTCTATTCCGTAGGCAAGGTTAAAGGACGATTCATCCATTGGAACTCCGGGGGTTGTTCGGTAGGCCGATAACATCGAAGATAGTTCTTCTACCCAGAGACCTTTGATTTCGTTGAGCTAGGTTTTCAAGCCATGGAGAATTGTTCGATTTGTGACCTCTGCTTCTCCGTTCGACTGTGGATGATCGATAAATGTTAGCTTATACGCGATATGATATGTCACACAAAAATCTTTGAAGTTTTAATTATCAAATTATTGGCCATTATCGATTATGATAGTGTATGGAAGCCCGAATCTGTAGATGATAGATTTTCAAACAAAGTCTTCCATCTTGCTTTTTGTAATTTGTATCAAAGGTTCAGCTTTCACCTATTTTATAAAATATTTGACGGTGATGACTAAAAGTTTTCTTTATCCAGTTGCCGAGGGAAAGGGACTAAGTATGTCGATCCCCACTGTGCAAATGGCCATGGAGCTATGATTAATGTTAGTTGCATCATCGATTGACGTTGGATGTTGGCGTATCTTTGGCATGGCTCGCATCTCTAGACAAACTCGGCTGCATTCTTCCGTATTGTTGGCTAATAATATCCTTGCTGAAGGATCTTATAGGTGAGGGATTTGCTCCTCAAGTGGTTTTCATAGATCCCTTCGTGGACTTTTCGAAGCGCGTAGTCGACGTCAGTAGGCCCCAAGCATTTCAAGAGTAGAAGGAAGAAAGATTGCTTGTAGAGTCGTCCATCCATCATAACGTATTGCGAAGCTATCCATCTCAAGTGCCTCGCTTTCGATGGATCGTTGGATAGGGTTTCTTCAATCAGATACCTAATGATTGGATCCATCCAACTTGGCTCATTATCGATCTACAATATTTTTTTTGCCCTTTCGATACTTGGTGCATCGAGATACTCGATGTAGGTTCGGTCAAGTTCGTTAGGGATGGTAACAGTGAGTTGGAAAAGTGCATCAATCCGAGCATTCTCTACTCTAGGCATGTGTGAAATATCAAAGTACTTAAAGACAGAAGTTTGGTCTTTCACTTTTTTTAAATACTTTTGCATCGTCAGATCGCGAGCTTCAAAGTCACCTTTATTTTATCCCACGATGAGTTGGGAGTCGGTGGATGTCTTCAGCTCATCGACTTTGAGCTCCTTGGTGATTCTAAAGTCGATAAGAAAAGCTTCATATTTGACTTAATTGTTCGAAGCTTTGAAGTTGAATCGGAGGGCATACTCGGTGACTATTCGATCGGCATTTGCTAAAATGAGTCTAGCACCGCTTCTGAGGGCATTTGATGCCCCATCGACATGTAACACCTAAGCCAACTTTCAATCGATTTCAGGAGTGCTTTCTATCGATTCACAAGTTATTTCACAATCGGACTTGTTGTTGGAGATGATACACTCGATAATAAAATTGGCCAGGACCTAGGCCTTCATCGATGGATGAGGACGATATTAGATGTCGAATTTGCTGAGTTTTATCGTCCATTTCACCATTCTGCCCATGGTATCTGGTTGATGCAGGATCGACTTCAGAGGTTAGTCGGTTAAAACATGCACTGTGTGGGCTTGGAAGTAGGATCAAAGTCGCTACGTCGAAATGATCAAGGCATAAATCATTTTCTCAACCTTTGAATATCGAGGTTCTACATTATAACGTACTTTGCTTACATAGTAGATGGGGTGTTGTACTTGATTTTTATCTTCTCTAATCAAAATCGAACTAATAGCTTCATCGGATGTGACCAGATATAAATATAGAAGTTCTCCTTCCATCAACTTTACGAGCAATGGAGGAGTCATCAGGTAATTCTTCAGCTCTTCGAAGGATCATCGGTATTCGTCGGTCCATGAAAAGCTTTTAGTTTGCTTAGAGTTTTAAAGAAAGAAAGATATCTCTCGACGAACTTGGAGATGAATAGGTTGAGCACGGCGATTCTTCTATTGAGCTATTGCACCTCCTTCTTCGAGGTTGGATGTTTCATGTTGATGATTGTTTTTATCTTTTCAAAATTTATCTCGATTCCTTAATATGAGATAAGAAAATCAAGAAACTTTTGGTCATCACTCTGAAGGCACATTTGGTCAGATTTAGCTTCATCCGGTATCGTCGGAGTGTGTTGAATGCCTCTTCTAAGTTTTGGACATGATCCTGACTTTAAGTACTTTTTACTAGCATATCATCGATATACACTTTTATATTCTGCCTAATTTATGGCTTGAAGACTTTGTTTACCAACCGTTGGTAGGTCGCTCCTGTATTTTTAAGTCCGAACGGTATGACTTTATAGCAATAAATTTTTTTGTTGGTGATGAAGATGGTATGTTCTTCATCTTCGGGTGCCATTCGAATCTGACTATAGCCCATGAAAGCATCCATAAAGCTTAGAAGTTGATGTCCCGATGTCGCATCGACTAGCTGATCGATCTTCGAAAGAGAAAAACTATCCTTCGAACATGCTTCATTCAGGTTAGTGTAATCGATGCAGATGCACTATTTTCCATTGGCTTTTCTCACCATGACAACATTCGCAATCCAATTGAGGTAATGGGCCTCTCTGATGAAGCCTGCTGTGAGGAGTTTGTCCATCTTTTCGTCGATGATCTTCTGTCACTCGGAAGTAAATGGTCGCTTCTTCTATCTCACCAGCTTGACGTTCAGTCGATGGGTGATTTTTATTGGAGGTATGTGTGGTATGTCGGTTGCTGACCAAGCGAATACATCGGCATTGGCTTTTAGCAACCGATCTAGTTGTTCATGCTCAATCGTCTGAAGTTGTGATCCAATTTGTATAATCTTAGTCGGATCGTTCTCTTGCAATGGGATGGAGACAAACCGCTAGGATGATTCACCCTGCTTTTCATCTTTTTACTGATCAAGTCTTTCTAGTGGCGAAAAATCTTTCAACTTATTCTCCTTTGTAGTAATTGCGAGACAACATTAGACAATTTGCTGATCGCCTCGCATCTTTTCGACTTCAGCTTTAGTCGAAAATCAGACCAACAGGTGATATATCGATACTATTGTCTTGAGAGCGTTGAGTATGGCATTGTATGCCGACGGAACTCTAACAACCATAAAAGTTAAGATGACAGTGCTTTATCGAGGTTCTATTCTCATAGTTAATGGAAGATTGATCTCTCCCTCAACATCGATGGTGTCTCTTATAAATCCAACCAAAGGAATGGGGACCCTTCGGAGTCGTTCTATCAATAATCTCATTGGGGAGAAAGTAGAGTAAAACAAAATATTGGTGGAGCTTTCATTATTCATAAGGATTTTTTTTACATCATAGTTTGCTATCGTCGCCAAAACGATGACAACATCATTGTGGGGAGTTTGAATTCTCTATACAACATCATCCAAGAAAGAAATAAGTTCGTTGGATCGTCATTTCTTGGCCGATCCTTCTTTGGATGTTGCCCCCCCGGCCCTTAGTCATCCAAAAATCATATTGATCATCCCAATCGTTGGTCGATTTTGATGGTTCTTCTTCGATGGTGGTGGTTGATCAGCATGTGGCTGAGTTGGACGATCGAGCCAGAACTTGCTAAGAAATCTCTGTCGAATGAGAGCCTCGATCTCATCCTTCAATTGAAAGCACTGTTCGGTGTCATGGCCATAGTCGCCATAAAATCAATAATACTTCCACTTATCCCTACTTCAATTCTTCATTAGCGAGGGTCGGTGAAGGTAATTATCTCCTTCAATCTCCATCAAGATTTGGACATGAGGAACAAAGAGGGGAGTATAAGTATCGTACTAACTTTTCATATTGGTTGGTACTGGGTTTAGTTGGGAGGAGACCTTTTTTTTATTTGGAGCAGGCTGGTTTGGTCTGACCGAAGCATCATTCTTTTGATGTTTCTTTTTTTTTTTTCTGATCTTTTTCATTTAATTAGCGCTGGCCAAAAGCTCCTTCTTCTGCATGAACGTATTTATCTACACACTCTAGGAGTTTAGCATAAGTTCGGAGGTGGTTCTTGTCCAGCGAGTAGATGAACTAGAAACCTCGCAGACTTTGCTTCATGGTCGAAATGGCCACATCCTCATTAAGATTTCAGACCTTAAGTATGATAGCATTGAAACATGCTACGAAGGCCTGAAGAATCTCTCCCTCTCCTTGTTTGATCGAGAAGAGGGTGTCTAAAGTTTGTGGAATCCTTCTGCTAGTGCTGAAGTGAGCCACAAAGAAGTTTTCAAGCTGTCCGAAAGAGTTGATGCTTCCCAGCTGAAGTCCCGAGTACCAGACTTGAGTAGCTTTCCGAAGGATGGCTGGGAAGCCGATGCATATGAGGGCATTATTCACCTCCTGGATCATCATGAGAGCTTTATAGATCTAGAGATGATCAACTGGGTTGGTGGAGCCATCATATGATTCCACCTATGGCATCTTGAATCATGATGGGATCGGATCGTTCAAGATGCATAAGGAAAAAGGAGCTACATGGATATGAAGACCATCGGAGGACCCTCCTATTGCGTCCTCTTGGATTTGGGCTAGTTGACAGTCTATTTCCTTGAGCTTCCGCTCATAGTCATTGAACCATCACTGGTGAGACGTCCTAGGCATCGATCCTCCTAAAGAACTGGTGGAGGAAGTAGTCGAATCTCATGGCCATTTCTTCTTGTGTTGACTTTGACGAGAAGATGGATAAATGGAGCATCGCAATCAATGGGTGGATCCACGCGAGCAACAAGAAGATGGAGTTTCCATTCGATGGGAGCATCGAGATGCTCACTTCGATGAAGGGGAGGTGGAATGCCTCGACACGCGGTGGCTATACTTGGATGGTATAGCCTGAATCACTAAGCCTTTTGCCGCCATGTGTGGCTGATGCTGGAGGCTTTGTACAGCCTCCATCAATATTCAAACTTACTGCATCAATATAGTCAATTGCTGGACTTGTACGTCTGACATGACCGTTGGATGCGAGGAGCCCGATTTTGCCACTATCGATGGTGGAGAGGGAAGTGCTTCTCATCGAGATGTTGGGTTTGGTGTATGGGATGGAAGCATGAATTTCAAAGCAAATTATATGAAATCATAAAATCAAATCCAAACCCTAGGATCATTTTATTAGAATTTAAATCATATAATATGCATTTATAACATAAATTAGGTTAGTGGAACATACCTCTGATCGCTAAATCCTAACTTGATCTTGATCGTTGGTAGCAATCCATTAGGGGTTCCACCAGGTGCCCATATGTTCATCCTCCAACATTGATCCACACAGGGACTCTATCAAGCTACTAGCATCTCTGATTATTTTAATTAAAATTCTTATAATAAGAACTTTAATTTATTTGGGTAGAACCTTTCTTAGCCTTTGCTGTCATCCTTCTGGCCTATCCTTTCCTTACTTTCTATTCTCCTTGTCTTCGTTTACTCTCTTTCTAAGGTCTTGTCTTAAAGTAGACCTCTTGTCTTTTAATAGGACTTTGTCTTAACAAGAAAAGAAAGAGAGAAATTAGACAATTAGGAAGAGTGTGTAAGAAAGAAGGAAAAGTTTTTTCGATGCCTTGGACTCCTGGAGTCCACCCCTATTTATAATGTACATAGGGGTGTCTCCTTGAATTTCTCACACCCATTTCCTGGGCATATCTCACGCCTACTTAGCATCTCATGCCCCTTTCTACCTTTTTCGCCATGTGGAGTTACGTAGAATTATTCCAAAAAGGTGTCTTAAAGCAGAAGGACTCTTCGGACTAATTCTATGTAGTTTCTTCAAAGAGTTGCGATACTTCATTTAGGTGGCATCAAAATCCAAGGGATTAGATCAGATGAAATGACCATCCAATAGCCATAAATTGGTGTGCCAAACACCAGGGGGGTGTGGAGATAAGGCATGGAAAAGTTAAAGGCCAAAGGGCCTTTGACTTGGTCCAAGGGGTGCCAACAAACTAAAGGCAGCTAGGTTCCTTGTGTTATCTAAATTCTAGATTTATTTATAGAGGTTTTTAACCTATAGAAGGACTCATTTGCGCCTCCCATCTAAAGTCCATGCCATATATAAAATTTACGTGATAAAAAATCGGATAAGGACATAAGGAATGGTGCCAAGAGTCTTCATGCGCCAAAACACTTTAAGCGCATAAATGAAAACTCATGCGCCAAGAGAGAGACTCTCAAGCATGTGGGACTCTAATATTAGGCATCCAACAGCAAGCCCAATAAACCTAGGCTATGTTAGATGTGTGCCTTAGAAGCCAGATTGGCTAACACTTGTAATACACTTCTAAGGATAATTTTATAATTTTAATAATAAATTAATAAATGAGTTATTTTCTATCACAGTATGTATTTAAAGTATCTATGATACATCCTTTGAGTTAATGATAATGATAATTCATATTTTCAAGAGTTAAAAATTTAAGATATAAATTTTTATAATTAACTCATAAACTGCTTCTGATAGATCCAGAAGGTTGGTGTACAATCATTTTTTTAGGATAGATATGTCTTAAGTCTATGGTGTGGAGACACCGAAGAGAGAGTATAGGTACTCGTTAGAGAATGAGGGCACTGAGCATGACCATCTCAAGCAGTCATGAGAAAGTCTACTTTCTCATCGATGACTGACTTATTGCTGCAATGGTGTGTCTAGTTTTTTGACCTAAGATGTATCGATAGTTCATCTTGAGGGTGTTATAGTTTGATTATATCATAACTCAATCTTCTAGCCATTCAAAATCCTGAGGTGTATGTTGGCTATAGCATGTTCATTATAGGAATTGGATTGCACCAATATTAGGAGATCTATCTACCTTGGTAGATGAGGAGCCGTCCTATGATAATCATGAGATTAAGTCCTTAAGCCCATGGCCATGGTAGAGTGAAGATGATAGAAAGAGTTTCTATTAGGATTTCACATTGGATTCGAATCGAATGATTAATTTATATGATGGATATTGGGTTTGATGAGTTCACTTTAACCCTAATCCTGTTAGGGCTCAAGATAAAAGAACCCAATCACACAGGTAGCTGCACCGAGAGATTCACTTTTGATTCTAATGAGTTGCCACCATATACTGCTAGGTGTCATTGATGAATTTTGAAAGCAATTAGAATAATTTAGATGATCGATCATTCTAATTGTATGAATCAGAAAAATTCTGGTCCATTAAAAGGTGTTTCGATGATATCGATGATAGAGATCGCTACATGTCTCATTACCATAAGAAACTGAATCTATCTAGGTCACACAAATAGAACTTTGGATTTGGATGTCATCAATTGGACTAATCTTGTTCAATTGATTTGGATTAGATCCAATTAGGCTCAAGAAAATCGTGCTAGCACATGATTGAGCCTAACATTCTTCTTTTGTAATCATTTTGGTTCATCTCGATCGAGCCAAATTTATTTGGGCTCACTTAAAAATCTTATCTTAGTCTGACTGAATCTTATCCAAATCAGAAAAGAATTGTCTTAATTCATTAGATGGATTTAAGACAACACCTACTAATTTCTATCACTGGCTAATTTCTATTTTTGAACATAGGTCAACAGTTGACCCTAGATACTTGGACATAGGGCCATGTGTCATGCGCCAATAGGAGAGAACCTGAGGCTCTTGTCCCCCTGCTAAAAGAGGCAAGAGAGAGGGTGCATGCCACCCTAGGCATGCACCCCATATGGATAAGGGATGGAGTCCCATGCAGATGGGACTCTAGGATATTTTGACATGATCAAACACCTAGGCGCCAAAGAGTTCTAGTTTATCCAGTGTTGGCACCACCTATGTGAATTTTTGAGAAACTCTCATCTAATTAGATCAGATGACATCATCCCATCAATCAGATTTAGATCTAATTGAATAAAGACCTCCGATTGGTCGGGATGATGTGGCACTGCATGGCATAACAGGATCTATTTAAATCCTGACTACACCTAGGCTTATAGTGCTTCTTTCTTTCACCATGCCGCATGGCTGCCCTCCTCTATTCCATGCCTCCCTCTGATTGTCTCTCTCTCCTCTCCACACCCAAAGAAGTTGGACACGGGTTCAAGTGCAATCCAAGGAAGAAAGGCGCCCAGATTAGAAAGAAGGCAATACTGTTGAAAGAGATGACCGTTGCTTCTTCAAAGAAGTTTTGAAGAACTTCAAAATTAGATCTAGATCTGATTTTTGAAGAGATGACTCAGAAGGAAAAGACTTCCAAATCCTACCTAAGTGGATACCGGTAGAGGCCAGGCACATGCGTGGCTCCTTTCATAACCTCAGGATAAACGTAGGATAATCTGATTACTCAAAATAAAGATATGAAATTAAATCAGATTTAATTTAATTTTAATTTTAATATTAAATTTTTAAAATTAGATCTAAAATATTTTAGATCTAATTAGAATCATAGAAAAAGTTTTAAAATATTTCTTCAGATCCAATCAGATTTGAACGATCCTATACCAGAAAAATAGTATTTTTTCTTCAACTGATATCAAAGCCAGATTGGCAGTTCATCAGATCTATTTTAGATATAATTTAATTCTTATTTATGATTTAATATTAAAGAATTTTAGATGTCACGTCAGATGTGATTTGATCTGAAATCAAAAAATTAAAAATTTTATGATTTAAATCTATAATGAATGAGATGCATGACCAGACTAGGAATAGAATAGTTCTATGTATAGTCTAGTATAATCATATAATTAAATTAATTAAATATAATTTTAGATCTAATTTTTTTTTATTTTTTTGATGTTATAATTATTGTAATCAGATCTAAAAAATAAAAAATAAAATTTTTAATTTTTATTTGATTCATATGAGATATGAAAGATGTATGCTTAGACTAGTTATAGAATAGTTCTATAAAAATATCTAAAATAATTTTATTTTTGATATGATCAAATTTAAATTCTATTTTTTAAATATTATATATGATATTTCAGATCTGAAAGCATGCAAGTTTAATTTAATTATGATACATGAGATGTATGCAAAATATGTATAAGTTAGATCAGTAATTATATATACGATATATGATTTAGATTTAACTAGTTTTATAGTAGAAATTATATTTTTGATTAAGATGTTTCTCTTGACCATTCGGTCATAAGAATAAAGTAGGATTTAAAGACCCTCTCCTTCCATTCGATGGAGTGTTCTTATGATGTGTAGGAAAACTGCGCATTGGTTCCTAATTAAAAATGAAAATTTATTTTTCTATAAAATTTTAGATCCTAAAATCCTAGGATTTTATTATATATTTTATTTATGAACTCAAAACTTAATTAAGCATTAAGATTATGAAATTAATTAGATCTAAAAATTATAAATTTTTAGATCTAAGACTTATTCATAAGATTGGGTTCGGACTTGGATAGCTCAATTAGGTCTAGCGGTTGATCAAATCAAATCAAGAGTTGGTTAGGTGGGATTAAAGAAAGTTTAAATTTGACCAGCCTAATAGGATTAAGTCTAGGTTAAGATCGAATCATATTGAGATGTGACTCGATCAAGTCAAGACTTAATTTAGCTCCGTGGTTCGAGCCTAGATTGTAGGCTAATCCAATTGATTCTGATTCGATAATTTGATATTTAAGATAAGTCTGGCAGATATGATCGATTAGTTTTTAATTGAAAGCTACTCGATCTGAATGCATTCTTATCGAGTTAATGGCATATCCCTTCCACCAGTCTCACTTACCTGACCATTTGTGTCGATCCAATTCTGATTTGAGGTGGCTAACAATTTTAGCCAACCCATGCTACTAGGTTAGTTATAATTATTATGACTAAGTCAAGTCAAGTTTAAAGAGACCTAAATTAAATCTTTCTAAGAAAATATTAAGTCTAAAGTCATCCACCATATGTCTCATTACCATACGAAACTGAATCTAACTGGATCACACAAACAAGAATTTTGATCTGGATGTCATCAATTGGATTAATCTAGTTTAATTAATTTAGATTAGATCCAATTAGGTTTAAGAAAATCATGCTAGCACATGATTAAGCCTAACATTCTCCTTTTGTAATTATTTTGGTTCATCTCGGCTAAGCCAAATTTGTTTGGGCTCACTCAAGAACCTTATCTTAGTCTGACTGAATTTTGTCCAGATCAGAAAAGAATTATCTTAATTCATTAGATGGATTTAAGACAACACTTGCCAATTCCTATCATCTGCTAATTTCTATTTTTGAACATAGGTCAACAATTGACCCTGGAAACTTGGATATAGGGCCATATGTCATGTGCTAATAGGAGAGCACCTAGGGCTCTTATCCTCCTGCTAAAAGAGGCAAGAGAGAGGGTGCACGCCACCCTAGGCATGCACCCCATATGGATAAGGGATGGAGTCCCATACAGATGGGACTAGGATATTTTGACATGATCAAACACCTAGGTGCCAAAGAGTTCTGGTTTATCCAGTGTTGGCGCCACCTATATGAATTTTTGAGGAACTCTCATCTAATTAGATCAGATGATATCATCCTACCAATTAGATTTAGATATGATTGAATGAAGGCCTTTGATTAGCCAGGATGATGTGGCACTGTATGGCACAACAGGGTCTATTTAAACCCTGTCTGCACCTAGGCTTATAGAGCTTCTTTCTTTCACCACACCGCAAGACTGCCCTCCTTTATTTCATGCCTCCCTCTGATCCTCTCTCTCCTCTCGATGTCCAAAGGAGTTAGGCATAGGTTCAAGTGCAATCCCAGGAAGAAAGGCACCCAGATCAGGAAGAAGGCAGCACTGTTGAAAGAGAAGACCGTTGCTTCTTCAAAGAAGTTTTGAAGAACTTCAAGATTAGATCCAGATCTGATTTTTGAAGAGATAATTTGGAAGAAGAATACCTCCAGATCCTGTCCGAATGGACACCGGTAGAGACCATGCATGTGTGTGGCTCCTTCTAGAACCTCAGGATCAATTAGGATAATCACAGGATAATCTGATTACTCAAAACAAAAGTATGAAATTAAATTAGATTTAATTTTATTTTAATTTTAATATCAAATCTTTAGAATCAGATCCGAAATATCTCAGATCTGATTAAGATCGTAAAAAAATTTTGAAATATTTCTTCAGATCTAATCAGATTTGAATGATCCTGTGCTGGAAAAATAGTATTTTTCTTTCAGACTATATCCAATTCAAGATCAAATCTGATTTGGCTCAAATCGGTTCTAAATTAGCCCAAATCAGAATCCGATTCGAATCTGATTCGAATCTAGGTGCTAGGGTTTGCAACATGTACTCGTATGTTCATCTTGCAAACATAATCTAATCCAATTAGATTCTTGATCAAATTTTTTTTGTGTGATCCATTGGATTCCATATCTAGCCAATAATGGATTCGGATACGATTTGACCTAATTTGGTTAGAACTCATACAAATCGATTTATGTCAAATTGAGCTGATCCAATTCAATTAATTAGAATACTTTCTAATTGATAATCAAATTAAACTCTTTAATTTGATCAAACCTATAAGATAAGATTGACGTCTAGCAATGTATCATGTATATCCGAAAGATATAAAATTTTGATGAAAATACCAAAAATATCCTTCAGTAGAAAGTTACCATGCAATAGGATCCTACGATCATCCTGCATCCCGAATATGACTTTGGATATAAAAATATGTCAAACTAAATATTATATTCATATTTCTCTCAATCTTGTGATGATGATTCGATTAATAAAATATTAGAAATAATTTTTAATTTTCATCATGCTTTGATCAAAGTCTTTCTGAATCATCATTCGATAAAAGCAAATAGGATGCAATCTCCTCTTATTAGGAGTGATCGATTTCATATTGACCTACTCACAACCTTCATTTGTAATCCATCATATCTAGAATATTCCGTACATGATTAAATCATGAATGAGTATGAACCAAAATATGAATTCATGCATATAAGGTTCTATGGCAATCTCAAGTCAAAGGATTACATGCACAACTCCCACTATGAAAACCATCTATTGACATGTAAATAAAACTCCATTAGATGTTCTCAAATTGGATCAATTCAGTGAACTCATTCTCTAATGAGCACCCACATCCTTATATTAGTGTCATACATAAATGATGTGAGATTAATCATAATTTTCATCGAACATACATAAGATGTACTAATCTTACCGAAAATATTGATCCCCTATTCAATGTTCCATCGATCAAGAATATTTAAAATTAGAATTTTAAGATTTTAGATCTCACTGGTATGATCTCATCATAACCCTACAACCATAGCCCTAATTTATGAAGTTCATCATAATCTTAAAAATAAATAATTAAGATGTAGCATATGATGAAATAAATATTTTTATTGATTTAAAATATCATTACATGAGTCTGAAAGATAAAAGAATAATCCATCAAAATACATATTTTGATTAGCTTGTAGGGCATATTTCTTTCACGAGATGACTGGCCAGCGGAGCTGAGTGAGTTACAAGCATGAGTTTTTGCCATTTATAAAGTTAAATTTTTTGATCTCCCTCCTAACTGGCGCGCCAATTTGTTGCGGCCAGTCCACCTGTGCCTGTGAATGAATGCCAAAAAATTGGCAAAACAAACTCTGCATTGATTGGAGTTGGCTCTGACAGAGACGCTCTAATGCTTAAGTTAGTGGGATGGACTGGTTGAACAAGAAATGAAGAATAAGATAATAGAGTTTGCTCTTAGAATAACTTGGTGTGTTTTATCCAACTGGCAAGTTTACCTCTTCTTTTATAGATGTCGGGATGAAACCGCTTAGCACGTGGGTCCTTTTTTTTGGTGTAGTGTGATCGTGGGCAGATAGTTAAAACTATCCATTAATCACTATTGTCCATCCTTTTTGGGAGCGATTTTATAGAGCCAATCGTGAGTCGAATGAATTATTTAGAGAGCTTCTGTCAGTCAGCCGACTGGCTCGATATCGATCGATCATCGGTCGGTTGAGAAGCTTGGGATCGATCGACACTCGGTCGGAAGACTTGAGGCCGATCGACAGTCCATCCGAAGACTTTAGGACCCTCGTCCATCGGATGGTAATGTGTCGGCACTTCTGTCATTGTATCTGTGGGACAGTCGATAGATCGTTATGTATTGATTTGCCGATGAGCCTTTTCCATCGTCGATCATTAGTTGACGAATCGACCATTGGTGGTCGATGGTCAGTCGGTCGTGGACTAATGAGTTAAGTGATAGATTAACAGTCTCCAACAATCTCGCTTGCAAATGGAGGACTGGTTCTGACTTACAGATGAAGGAATGAGGTCTTGGGTAGGGGAATAGGAGGATAAAATCCGTAAAAGAAATGCAATCTGTTATCTGCAATTTATTCCTGAACTCTTGGTCCTGAATTATGATTGACTCATTAGTGTAGTTGATTTTCTTCACGATATACGGGGTCAATGCCCATAAAATGGGATGATTGGTGTGGAATCCTCGCACAAGGTCATATGATGCCCTCTGCATTCAGGAGTGTCGATAGGAGTGGTGTTTGTGTGGAAAGGAGGCCATATTTCAATAGAAGCATTACCGCACGCTAGATTATTCGATGGGCAAGGGCAAGAAAGATTGGGAAGAACGAAGAAGATGACGAAGGGGACGATAAGGCTGGAAAAGGAAAGAGCCATCAGAAACAGCGATACGAGCCTTTGCACCACACCGCGCAAACAACCAACCCAGTTAAGCTTTATGCTCTATTCCTGCAAAGACCAGAAGAAAAACAGTTCATATTCAAATAGAAATTTTTTTTTTATGCACTTATGCGCACCGCCTGACATGATTGGCGCGAGCTAATCACTGTAAACAATATACGAATAATGCAAGCGTGGCTGTACATTTATGGTGAACAAAGTATTTTCCATTTCAATATTCTCCTCGCAAGACCGGTTGTTCACTTGGATCGACGGCCCAAGCCGCGTGGAAAACCGAGAGGTTGGGCACCAAGACCAGTATTTCACTTGGACCGACGGCCCAAGCCGCGTGGAAAACCCAGAGGTTGGGCTCCACGGCCATGTGAAAAAGACATTGGGAGGCATCCGTACTGCATGCACAAGATGCAATTGGACCATGAAAACCGCCCGGTCGATAACATGCCACGCTACCCCTGTATTTCACCGATTCCCGATTGCGCGCTATCCACCGTGCATATGCTTCGAGATTTGCTGTGGTTCACTTGCACCTGGTGCATGCAATAATTTCTCCATTGGGAGGGGGACGGGGTTGCATCATGAAGGATTCACCATCTCCCTCGCGCACCACACAGCTCTCAAAGCGCTCCAAACTCCATCATTTATCAGCTGCTGAACAGTGGAAGATCCAACGGTGGATTCACCCGAGGGAACGTTAGTCCTTCTTTTGCGCGAAAGATACAACCAGGGTGAGAGACTCATCAAGTTGATAAAAAGAAGCTTGGAAGGCTGATACAAACTGCGAACATTTTTTTCTTGCTTGGGGCGTCGGATTTAAAAAGGAAAAGGTGAGGTTCCTGGAAATTTCGTCGCTCTTTGAAGAATTCTTACCCTGTAGCTTTCTGGTCAATTGAAGACTTGGAAATTAACAAAATCTTTCCCATCAATATAGGAAAACCGGAGTATACAACAATGCAAGGAACTTTGGGTACGGATTGTATCTTTCGCACTGAAAAATGATTGCCCTTCTTTCCGACGCACGAATTCTTGGATTGCATTTTATGTAATTTTTGATTGGAGAGAAAAAAATTTAAAAATTATATAAAATATGATCAAATTATTCATATCACGAAAGAAGACCAAGCCATTATTTTATCGTACCAAAGATGCAACCCAAACCTAGAAATATTTTGATACAATGGAGTGGCATTTTGTTATCTATTTATTTAATTTTGATTTTGAATAAAATTTTATTTAAATTTTATTATTAATTTTTATAAATTATTTTTTAATAAATATTTTAAAATATTTTTTTTATTATCGTTATCATTGAATTGATATGAATATATATGAGTAAAAAAAAAAAAAATCTTATATATCCTGTAAGATTAAACTCTAGAGCTGTATGACCCTCTGTCGGCATGACAATCAAGCTAACCAAACAAAAAAATAAAATAAGATCATAAGTGTGGCCATGACTTGAGTCCAAGTCTTCCTGGTCGTCCGTAAGCGCCAAGTCTTCTCATGTCATTTTCTAGACTACAGGAAAAATCCATCTATTTTAACAGAAAAGCTTGCCTAAAATAATAGTCGCCTTAAAATCAAAGTCTTCGTTAGAGGCGGGAGAAAGCCGGATTTGGCTGGAATTTGGTGGCCTAGCGCTCAGGCCCGGCACAGCCCATTAAACTAAATATGACACAGCATACATCTAGACTCGGCACAGCTCATTTAGCATGCTATAGTCTCTTTAAAATTTTTATTTTAAAAAAATAATTTTTATAAAATAAATTAAGTTGGTAGATAAATAAAAAAATATAAGATATTAAATTTTTTTATAAAAATAAAAATTACCTTATAATAGTGGAGGATTTGGCATAGATCCCTACCAATTTATTAATATAAATCAAAATTATACAAAAGATGGAGGGGGCTAGGCCTAACCTCCAAAATATAAAGAGAGAGAACTAATAAGAAAATATAGGTGACTCACCTCAACAAATAAAAAGTAAAATATATAATTTTAAAAAATTAAAAATTAAAAATAAATCTTACTAATTATCTATTGTATTTATGTCATTCTCATCATCAGATCCAGTATCATGTCCTCCTTTGTCCTGAAGTCTCACCTCCACATCCAGCCAATCTTTGAAGTAGAGCAGCATCTCAACTGTCTCACCCGTTATCCTGCTCATCTTTTCATCCAAAACGCGTCGACCTATATTGAAAGCTGATTCCGATGCTACTATGGACATCGGCATAGCTAAAATATCACGTGCAGTTGCAGACATAATATGGTATTGATTTTTTACATTCTTTCACTAGGTCAATATATCAAGATTTTCTTTTTGATTTTTATCTAATGCACAAGATATATCATTTCGTAAATAAAATTCTAATTCATTACTTAAAGATGAAGAAGATGTAGATGAAGAAGATTTATGTAAATGTCTCCTATGTGTAAGAAATGAAAAAATAGATGATGATGAGAGGTACTAAAAGTTGATTATGAAGATGATGTGGACTGTTTAGATCAATGAAGCTTTTCATCATATAATGTAAAAATATCATGAAGTAGCTGAGTTACCTCAGCTTTAGATTTTTCAGAATCATGATTCATATATCTACCAATTTCATCAAGTAGAATATGTATGCCACTAAATTTGATCCATGGATCAAATACAGTAGCTAAGCTATGCATGGGACATGCTATATCCCAATACTGATTTTATTTTCTTTTCATTTCATAAATAATAGACATTAAAATATTATCAAATCTATATTGTGCAAATTAACCATAAATTATATATGCTTATTGTAAAAATGCACAAGAATTTGAAAAATAAACACCAAAAAGAGTATTTGTAGCATTATAAAAACTAACTAAAAAATCTTCTAAATTTTTTTTTCAATTATTTTCAGTCAAAATAAATTCTAATCCACGATCATTTATATATGTATTTAATAAATTTTTATATAAATATGCATCATGAATCATCATATATGTAGAGTTCCAATGGATAACTATATCAAGTTTAAATTTTTTAAAATATTTACCATGATCTAAACATAATTATTTAAATTTTTGCAATCGTACTCTTAAAGCATGAATAAAATATATTATATTTTTAATTTTTATAATTATATTTTGAACTATGCCCATTTCAGCTTGAACAGAAAGATTCAAAATATGACATGCACATCTAAAAATAATTTTTCATTAACAATGGGACGAAAAGAGTCTTTCAATAATTAGATAATTATATTATTATTAGATGCATTATCAAATATAACGGACATAATTTTGTTACTAATATCATATGCAACTGTAGTTTGATAAATAATATTAAAAATTTATTGATCAGAATGAGGATAATCAAAAGAATGAAAAGCAAGAATATGCTTATTTAATTGTCAATCATTATCTATGTAATGAGTAGTAACAGAAATAAAATATATACTACATACAGATGCAGTCCATATATCAGAAGTTAATGATAATTTTATATTTAAAATAGAAAGAGTACCAATTAAATCATGCTTCATTGCTAAATAATTTATCATAGCTACTTTTTTAAATATACGTCAACTGGTTCTTCTATAAGTGGGTTGTAAATCTAATTGAATATATTCTTCAAAATTGAAAGATTCACATAAGCTAAAGGATAATTCATCTCTAACTATCCATTTTACAAGTATCTTTCTTTGATTTTCATGATTATAGGCAAAAATTTCAACAAGAGCATCCTCTTGTGTATTAAGAGTGCTTTGAAGACGAGAATCACTTATCTTATGAGACTCTTGATATCTCTTCAAATAGCCAGTTCCTCCAGTACTAGCACAACTATATAATTTGGCATATTTTTTTACATTTTATCTTATAGACTCCATCTATCAAAATTCTATTGAAATCATTTTACACAGTGCTAGTCCTCTTACGGAAAGAGGATCCAACTTTTTCAGAAGGAACTTCAGAGGAAGCAGGAAGAGTTTCTTCCTCCTCCAAAATAAAAAAAAAATGTTGGCATGCCCAGCGGTGCTGGCTATAACTCATTATCATAACTTGCCATCTAAACTAAGTAAATATAAAAAAATAAAAACTAAGTAGTAACTAGCAAAAGAAAATTAAATTGTAGAGCTAAAGAGGAAGAAGAGGTAGAGCTGAGACTGAAGAATTGGAAAGTCGGAGGAAGGTTGGGCCATCAGAGGTCGGATAGCCGAAGAGCCAGATTTGTGGAACTATCCTTAAACTACGACCTCCAAAAGAGAGATACTTTCTTCTCTTGTATAACTCTTGAATTGCTAAAGTATAATTGCTACGTACTAAATATTTAATGGAAGAGAGAAGGATTGCTAAAAGAGAGAATAAATAGCAGTAGAAAGATTAGAGAGAGAGAATTGATTTGATGAATTGATGTGTTGAGAATGAAAGAGAAAGGCTCTATTTATAGAAGTCCCAAATTTTTATTTTCCCAAAATATCCCTCAATCTAGCCATTTTTTGACTATTGAAAGGGTTAAAATGGTAAAAATAAGAAAACTAGCCGTTTTAACCCTTAAAAATAAAAAAAATTCAGTTTTAGCTGTTATGGGCCGGCCTGACCCATTTCAGACCGTTACGAGCTGGGTCAGGCATGGTCCATTTTATACCGTTTTGCCTAGCATGGTCCGTTAAGGCTAAAAAAATGGGTTTGATAGGCCAACGGGCCGTGCCAGGCCCGGTCTGCCAATTTTTGGGCCTAGGACCATGCCTGGCAGGGATTTTATGCTTGTCGGCACGGCCCATTTATGGGATGGGCCATGCTTGGCATGGCCTGCTTTAGTATCAGGCCCATTGGGCCTAGGCCAGGTTGGGCCAGGCATGGCTCGATGCCCATGTCTAGTCTTCATCTCCGTCTTCATACTTGAAATGAGGATTAAAAAAAATAATAGCATAATAATTTATCTATTCACCGAGCCTTCGACTAATATGGAAATCTTTGGTGATGCAATAGAATACGAATGATTATGGAAATGTTGATCCATGGGAAGAGTTGTGAGGACCTTTATAGGCATGATTTTACTCTCACATTAGTTATGTGCTCTTTGCAGCTATAATTTTAATCCCATATTCATTAATATTTTCACATACACTCTCTTTAGTTGAATGACATTCTTGAAACTAAGTAATGTTACGATGTTTTCTTACTAGCTAATATCCACTTCAAGGATTTTGTCAAATATACATCTAAAAAAATGCTTATAGCATAATTTACATGTCAAAATGTGAAAATTATCTATGAACTATTATTAGATGCTCTTCAAATTTTGAAAGGATAAATAGTCAATCGTAACCTAGTGAAACCAAGTTACAGATAGCATTGAAAGTAGTGTAAACAAAGGGCATGTTAGATATATGTGCCCTAGAAGCCAGAATTAGCTGACACTTGTAATACACTTCTAGGGGCAAAATTATAATTTTGACTATAATCAATAAAATGGGTTATTTTCTGTCACACCTGTGTATTTAGTATCTGTGATACATCCTTTGAGTTAATGGTAATGATAATTCATATTTTCAAGAGTTGAAAATTTAAGACATGAATAATCATTATTAACTCATAAATAGCTCCCGACCATAGGATCATCACGAGGATGGTGATTGATATGGAAGGTTGGTGTACGATCGCTTCTCTTTAGTAGATGAGTCTTGAGTCTACGGTGTGGAGACACCAGAGCGAGAGTACAGGTACTCGTTAGAGAACGAGGGCACTGAGCGTGACCACCTCGAGTAGTCATTAGGAAGTCTACCTTCTCGTCAATGACTGACTCGATGCTGCAGTAGTGTGTCTGGTTCTTTGACCTGAGATGCATCGGCAGTTCACCTTGAGGGTGTTATAGTTTGACTACACCATTACTCGATCTCCTAGCCATATGGAACCCTGAGGTGTATGTTGGCTATAGCATGTTCATTGTAGGAACTGGATTGCATCAAGATGGGATCTATCTACCTCGGTGGTAGAGGAGCAGCCCTATGATAATCATGAGAATCAAGTCCTGAAGCCCATGGCCATGGCAGAGTGAAATAATAGAAAGAGTTTCTATTTAGATTTTCACATTGGACTCGAATCGAATGATTATATCATATGACAGAGACTAGGGTTTGACGAGTTTACCTTAACCCTAATCTGATCGGGGCTCAAGATAGAAGAACTTAATCACACAGGTAGCTGCACCAAGAGGTTCGCATTCAGCTCTGATGGGTTGCCACCATATACTGCTAGGTGTCACTGGTGGATTTTGGGAGCAATTAGAATGATTTAGATGATCGATCATTCTAGCTGTTCGAATCAGAAGAGTTCTGATCCATCGAAAGGAGTTTCGATGATGTCGATGATAGAGATCATGACATATCCCATTACCATACAGAACTGAACCTAACTGGGTCACACAAACAAGGGTTTGAATCTGGTGATCATCAATTGAACTGATCTAGTTCAATTGATCTGAATGAGATTCAATTAGGTTCAAGGAAATCGTGCTAGCACTCGATTGAACCTAACGTTCTTCTTTTGCTATCATAAATAAGTTGTCCTGTCTGAGCCAAAGGAGTTTGTGCTCAATCAGAGGCCTTCATATGGTCTGACTGGAGGTTGTCCAAGTCAGAATAGGTTGTCTTATTTGTAAGACATTACCTGCCATTTTTGGTCACCTGCCATTTCTTGTTCTTTGACTTTGGTCAAAAGTCTACCTTTGACTGGTCAAACGTTGACCATTGACCCTTTGACTTTTGACCACATGTCATGCACCTATTGGAGAGCTGGTGGGGGCCTGTCCCCCTGCCAGAACCTGGCAAGGAGAAGGGCGCACGCCAAGGGTGGCGTGAGCCCAAGTAGGAGGCGCCTAGGAGTCCTTGTTGGACAAGGACTCCATCTCCCTTTTGGATTCCAATCAGAGTTCTACTAAGAATCCAGTTTGACTGGTCTTAGGCACCCTCTAAGGAGGAATCCAGGGGTCTCTATTCCAACCAATCAGATTTAGATCTGATTTCACAAAGGGTTGTGATTGGTTGAGAGGAAGAGGAGTTGGATCACAAGAGGTCTATAAATAAGACCCTGCGCCCAACCCTAATGCTAATGCAATTAGACACGCCCCAAGGCTGCCTCTCCCCTCCTTCTCCATACGCCATAGTCTCTTCTCCCCTTGCTCTCCACGTCCAAAAGAGTTTTGGACTTAGGTTGGTGCGATTCAGATCAAGGAAAGGCGATCAAAAGCAAGAAGGCTGCGCTGCTGCAAAAGGACGACTGCAGATCTTCAAAAGAGTTTTGAAGATCCTCCAGATCAGATCCAGATCTGATTTTTGGAGACGTGATAGAGAAGAAGAGGATCTCCAGATCCAACCCGAGTGGATACCGGTAGAGGCCAGGCGCTTGCGTGGCTAGATCCAGAACCTTCCGCTGCAATCAGGATCATCTACAGGGTAATAGGATTACCCAAATCAGGTAAATTAAATTTGATTTAATTTATCTTATTTTATTTTATTTATTAAAATAATAAGAATCAGATCTGAAACATATCAAGATCTGATTGGGATCAAGAGAAAAATTTTGAAATATATCTCTTGATCTGATCAGATCTGGACGAACCTGGATCGAAAAATCAGAATTTCTCTTCAACTGGTATCAGAGCCAGGTTCTAAATTATTTAGATCTAATTTTAATTTTATTTTAATTAGAAAATAAAGTAATTTCAGATGTCACATGAGATGTGATCAGATCTAAAATCAAAAAAATTAAAATTAAATGATTTGGATCTAAGATTAAGAAGATATGCATGACTAGTTCTAGAATAGAATAGTTCTATAGAATAGTTTTGCATGTCTTTGATTTAATCTGATTAAATCATATTTTAGATTTTCTTATTTACTATTTTTTGATATTATAAGTGTTATAATAACATCTGATAAACAGTAAATAAAAATTATTTAATTTTAAATATCATATGAGATATGATTGATGCATGACTAGACTAGTTGTAGAATAGTTCTACATAATTATCTAGATTAGAATTTATTTTGATTAGATCAATTTAAATCTAATTTTTTAGATTATTATGAGATAATTTAGATCTGAAAATATGCATTATTTGATACATGAGATGTATGCAAAATATGCCATGATTAGATCTACTTTATATATGAGATATATGATATAGATCTGATATTGTTTTGTAGATTTACATGTTCCTGATTAAGGCGTTCCTCTTGGCCGTCCGGTCATAAGAATGAAGAAGGGTTTAAAGGCCCTCTCTTCCCATTCGATGGGGTGTTCTTATGACGTGTAGGGGTGCTGCGTGTTCGTCCTTAATCAGAAACCCAAAACTTACTTTCTGCAAAACCCTAGATCCTGAAACCCTAGGATTTATTATGCATATTTTGTTTATGAACCCAACTTAATTAAGAATTAAGTTTATGGAATATCAATTAGGTCTAAAATTGAGAATTTCAGATCTAAGACATATTCATAATACTGGGTTCGGGCTTGGGTAGCTCAATTAGGTCTAAGCGGTTGATCAAATCGAATCAAGAGTTGGTTAGAGGGGATCAACAATGCTTAAATTGACCAGCCTAATAGGATTAAGTCTGGATCAAGATCGAGTCACGATCAAGCAAGACCTAATTAGGCTCAGAGGTTAGAGTCTGGATTGTAGGCTAACCCAAGTGGGGTTTGATGTCAAAGTGTACCATGCGTGTGTTGCACCCGCGATGTAAATATTCTAGGACAAAACCTTCATTTTATTTTGTATTGATCACAAGCGATGCTCGAGCCGCGGTTTGAATAATAATTAAGGGTTGCTGCGGAAATTTGATGGAGCAATTTCGAAATATTCTGGTCTTGATATGTTAGAAGATATTAACTCACTTTAATACCAACTATTGTAGAGTCTGAAGAGAACACCACGACCACAAGATCTTATCGATGTCATTTGCATTGCACTCGATCACATATGGATACCATAAAAAAAAGAAAGAAGAATATAAGACAAGAGAGTAAACAATCAAGTATACGTGGATTAGATCAAGATCTATCTTCACAGGGTATGCAAAACTTTACTATGAGAGAAAGAAAACCAAACAATATAAAAGAAACTTACCGCTCAATCCTTATACAAAAATCTCTCAATAAGAAGTCTCAAAATTCTCATAAAAACTTTCTAAAATCTTTCAAAAAGTCTCTCAACACCTCCGAGATGTCACCAGCTTTCCAACACAATAAACGGTTCGTCAATCGGAGTTATATAGACTCCAAAAACTCAAAAATAGTGTTCCAGTAGGAAATCCAGTTCTAAACACACTCGAGATCGATCCTATACCGTTCGATCATGATCGGCTCCCTCCTGTGCCATCAGATCACACACCAACAGTCTTAGATCAGTTCGGATTGATCTCAGACCGTCAGATCGCAATCGGAAGCTCTCCCAGCCATTAGATCGTGAAAAATAGTGCTCCATCATGCCTTATCAAGCTCGATCAAATCTCAGTCGTCTAATCATGATTGGCTCCTCTCTAAGCCGTCGGATAGCGATCGGTCCATGGAACAATACCGTGGACCGCGAGAATTAGCTAGGAAACAGCCTGATAGCTCCATGCTGGCACCTATGAGTCAGTGGTCCATCGTGGACTGCGCTCCACCGCATGGGCTAGGCGCCCGCATGGCCTGCTTCCATGCGGCCCGTGCACACCCCCCATGCACGCTTGTGAGCTTGGCCAGCCGAGCACATGCTTGGCCCAGCGCCGCCATGCGCTACTAGTTTGGGTTGCACCACCGCCAGCTAGTACCACCTGTGGGCCCCTCCGACGGGCCCGAGGTTGGCTAACCCCGCTCCAATCTTCTTTCATGCGTATCTTCTCCCTCTAGACTCCGTTTGAGCTGTTCTTGGGCTCATTGGATTCTGTTCCTTGTCCTGGACCTTGTTCTGAGCTTATTGTGGACTGAATCTTAAGGTATTTTTTCAACAATCTCCATCTCGAGTTGATATTCAACCTCCACCTATGTTTGAGAGCCTGTGATCTATCTCGTCCCCACGCCCTAGGGCATGCCTGATGTCTTATGGATGGACAAACGTGAGAGTCGAGCTAAGCCGCTCGATTCCACCTCCATCAATGGTTGTGTCCACTCTGATCAAAGATCTGCTCGAAAAGGTCTCCTACAGCAATAAGAACTTCACTCTGCGATGTCGTCTCTCGTCTCGTGCCCGATCCACCTCCATCTGGAGCTCTACCTCGCACTGTGTTTTCTTTGGCTCTTGAAGCTCCACCTTGCACTGGACTCTCTGCCAGATAGTAATGTCCTCTCATCCTCTTCTTTCCATCCAATATCATCCTATTGCCGTTCATGACCTTAAGGATTCCATCACCAGCTATCCACTTGTAGCCATTTGAATCCATTCTGCTCAGTGAGATAAGATTCCATCTAAAATTGGGTATGTATCAGACCTCCTCTAATCTTCTCACTACACCATCATGTATCCCCCAGCTGACTGTCCCGATGTCTCTAATCGCACAGCTCGATCCATTCAACAAATAAATAGTGCCCTCACTGCTCTCTAGGAAGTCAAACTGCTCCTTTGCAATAAACATGATATGTGCATGCAGAATCTAAAATTCACTATTGAAAAGAAGTAGATGCCTCATCAGATATCTCTAGGACATCATCTTCTAACTCACTACTGGCTGTCGCTGCAGTAGTCATCCGATCTCTGAGCTGTGGGCAATCTCTGACACGATGCTCCAACTCGTCGCATCGGTAGCATTTGATCTTGCTAGAATCCCTCATCTTAGACCTAGATCGTCCTCCTCACGATCCTTTGCCGCTCCGTCTATTGCCATCTACTCATCCAGAAATCGTCGAAGCTGAGCTACCGCCATCTAAGTTCGAAGCTGGATTCTTCCTTCTGAGAATCTCATTCTGGAGAATCACTGCAGTGACCTCGTCCATCTTGATGGTGCTCCTTTTCACTAGAAGAGCAGTCACCAAGAACTCATACGAAAAGGAAAGCGATGCTAGCAAGACTAACGCCCAGGTCTTCTCCTCAACTTTCTCACCTACACTGAGAAGATCGGTGAGAACCTTTTGGAAGTGGCTAAGATGCTCCTATACGCTCTATCCCTCGGTCATCCATAGTTGATAGAACTACCTCCAAATGAAGAGGGTGTTGGTGAGAGACTCCGCCATGTACAACTCCTCAAGCTTCGACCATAGCATCGTCGGGAAGATTCACTAAGTACATGGATCACTACCTCATCTATCAGATACATGTGGATGGTACTCACCATCTGCATCTATAGCCACTTTCAGGTCCTCTTCTCTATGGTGTCTGGCTTTTTTTATTTAAAAGAGCGTCGATCAAACCATGTTGGATGAGCACGTCCTTCACACTCGCTTGCCATGAGGAGAAATTGCTCTTTCCATCGAACCGACTGATCTCCACCTTGATTATGCTTATCTTCTCCATCTTCTTTGATCTTGATCAACACCTTCACGATCTGGGCAACCACGTGCGCTAGTATCATCTGGCTCTGATATCAATTATTGGGAGATATCAACTTACTCTGTACCAACTGTTGTAGAGTCTGATCAGGATACCACAACCTTAAGATCTTATCGATACTATTTGCATTGCACTCGATCACGTATAGATATCATAAGAGAAAGAAAGAAGAATATAAGATAAGAGAGCAAATAATCAAATATACGTGGATTAGATCAAGGTCTACCTCCATGGGGCATGCAAAACTTCACTATGAGTATAAGAAAACCAAATAATATAAGAGAAACTTACCACTCAATCCTTGTACAAGAATCTCTCAACAAAAAGTCTCAAAATTCTCATAAAAGCTCTCTAAAATCTCTCAAGAAGCCTCTCAGTACCTTCAAAACGTCACCAACTTTTCAACTCAACTAACAGTTCGTCAATCGAAGTTATATAGACTCTAGAAACTCAAAACAGTGTTCCAGTAGAAAATCAAATCCTAAACACACTCGAGATCGATCCTAGACCGTCCGATCACGACCGGCTCCCTCCTGGACCATCGGATCATGCACCAGTAGTCCTAGATTAGCTCGGATCTATCTCGGACCGTCAGATCATGATCGTGAGCTCTCCCAGCCGTCGGATCGTGCAAAATAGCGCTCCATCATGCCTTATCAAGCCCGATCAAATCCTAGCCGTTCGATCACGATCGACTCCTCTCTGAGCCATCGGATAGCGATCGGTCTATGGAACGGTACCATGGACCACAAGAATTGGTTGGAAAATGGGCTGAGAGGTCCATGCGGGCACCCATGAGCCGACGGTCCACCGTGGACCGCGCTCCACCATGTGGGCTGGGTGCCCGTGCGGCCCACGTGTGCCCCGCGCACTCGCTCGCGCGCCTGGCCGGCCCAGCACTACCATGTGCTACTAGCTTGGGCTGCACCGCCGCCGGCCGACGCTGCCTGTGGGCTCCTCCGACGGGCCCGAGGCCGGCTAACCCCACTCCAATCTTCTTTTGCTCGTATCTTCTCCGTCTGGCCTCCGTTTGGATTATTCTTGGGCTCATTGGATTCCATTCGTCATCCTGAACCTCATTTTGGACTTATTATGATTCAAATCTTAAGATATTTTTCTCAACAATCTTTATCTCGACTCAATATTCGGCTTTCACCTATGCCAGTATATAGAGTGTGTCGGTATGGGATGCAGTCCCATACCATCTGTCAGTACCTGGTACCATATTGTTCTGGAAGAAAACTTATATGCAGTCCACACTGTATTTGAAACCTTGTATTTAGTCTTTCAATAGGTACCAACCCATTCTGGTTACTTTTGTTACAAGGCAATTTATAGGTTCCTTTTCTGCGTTACACATTTTTGGATTTCTTAAATCATTAGAGCCAACCATAGATTCATTTAAAACCATTGATAATGTCTCAGCTGTGCAAATTTGTGTAGTGGGTACTAAGCTGTTTCCATTCCTTCTACATCTTTAAAAGTGTCAAATTAAACATGCCATGCTGATGAATTGAAGTCTATGTTTAAATGCTTCGAAAAAAAAAAAAAGTTCGGACAAGGCTTCATTGTTATGATTATGGTAATTTATTGCACATCGAGTACTTAGATATTTGTCAGAGTTAGCAGGTAGGCTTTAAAAGCTTGCATAAATAATGCATGGTAGCCCTCAACGATGACTATTAGTTAGAAGGATCTGCGGCATCTGCCAAAAGCCGCCTAGGTGTGCCATTTAGATTAAAGTGGAGTTATTTTATGGAGAAACCTAGCTGTCAAAACATTATTCACAATGTTTTTGCACACTTGAAGAATCCAATGATGATTGAGTTGCAGTACCGTGATGGAGGGTAAGAAATGCGAGGATCTCTTTCAAGCATTTTGTGATTCAAGAAACTTGAGGAAGGTGCTCGAGAAGGCAAATCTTGAGGTTTTCTCTGTTTTGGATCAAATTGTGTTCAGATGAGAGGGGCCATTGTGTTATAGGAACCTCTGCTTCGTCATGTTGAGAGGCAGCATGGCCCTTGCCAAAGCAGCGTATTTGTCGGGCCGCTAAAGAAAGATACCGTCGTTTTTTTTTTTTTTCGGGGGGGGGGGGGAGAGATTCGGAAGAGTTAGTGCCTAATTTCGTTGGGAAAAACAGGACAGCACGAGGCAGGGATGATCAACATAGAGAACAGCGGGAAGAAAAGTTGAGGATTCTTCTTTTATTTTCTCTTGATTTATCGACAGGTTGGCTGATCCATCTTTTCGCTCAAAAAGGTCTTAAAATCAATAAAACAAAAAGCCACGTAAACCGGAGTTGTATGTAGGGTTCACAGACAAAACGATTATCAGGAAAAAAAAAAAAACTCTTGCTAGCATGTTTTTTAATTAATAACAATATATGGTGAAAAAAGCTATTGCCCAGAAAAAGAAATGATTAACAAATTCTTCATGTTTCTCCTGATATTTTTTGCCCTTTCGTTCAGAAAAGCTATATTTAAACAAGCCAAGATCGTCTATGCATATATAATTAGTGACAGTAGTTGTGACGAATTTGCAATGCAAAGAAAGAATTACTAAAACAGAACCAAAAATTAAATAGCAGTTGACCTTTCATCTCCATTTTATTTATTGGTGTGTGCATTGTCCCCTCAAAAAGAAGGCAAGCTCTGAAAAAACAAAGATTTATGAGAATTGGATCAATTGAAAATTAAACGGTCAGTATGATTTCCAAAAGAAGCTTTGCTCATCTTTCATGATCAATATGAGGGGAGCTCACCATCATTTCATCAAGATGATGAAAGTATAAAGGAGCTCTTTGCCTATCAAACTACTAACTTTCTCGACAGCACAGACAGAGAAAGGAGGATTTTTAGGAAAGCTCTACCCGATCAGGCAAGATATGGTGTCTTTTGATAGAAGTATCTTTACAAAAGAGAGAACCAGACATGAAGCATGTAGCATTAATTCCACAGAAATATTAAGTATTACAGCCGATCGGTCACAATCCAAATCTCACATCCTAAGTTTTGATATTCTCCCATCACGTTTGAAGAAAATTAATATTTATTTAAATTTTGAGTCGTTGGGAGAGGGCTTGATGGTTATGGTCATAGTAAAATGCCAATAAAAACTTGATACCAAGCAAAACCTATAATTTAGGTTCGGTTGCCAGTCATCTTAGTGTAAAAAGCTTGAGATAAAATGGAGTTCGAAGTTGTCTAAGAAACCAAACTCATTGCAACTGCTATGGTAGGGCCGGTCACGGCAAATACACATCAACCTCAACTTGTTATAATCTTATTCATGTTTTGCACTCCATGCAATTCGGTGCCGTCCAATCCTGTAGATATCCATGCTCTAAAAGTGTCTTATAATTGTGACAGTCTACTCGTACATACCTCCGGACTGGAACCTATTAGCTCGAAAGAACTTCCTTTCCCTGCAAGCTATGGATAATATTTTCTCAAATCCAATGCATAGTGACAATCAGTAACTCAACAAAAATATAAAAAAACAAAGCAACCAATAAAATAAAAACACCAAACTTTTGCATAAAAATCCTTCAATAAAGAAAAAAACATGAGACACCAAACTGGAATCCAATAATTGATGAATAAAGAGTACAAGAGGTCCACAACAATAAGATAATTTAAGAGCACAAAAAAAATCTCTACAAGAAAACATCAAAAAACTTTCAACTTACAATATTTTCGGACCCATCCTCAAAGAGAGAAATCTCCAACTTTCTGGAGGAACCAAACACTCTTGTAGATGAGATGAATAAAGAAAATCAAGTTATTGTGTCTTGAACTTCAATCCAAAAAGAACCTCGTATGAGAAACTCTTGCTATGTGTAGAAACTCAAAATCCTAGATCTTCTCTTTTCTTTCCTTTGTTTCTTATTATTCTCTTTCTTCTTGTATAGGCTACTGCTTCAAAATATATGCCTCAATAGAAATGCCCATACCTAACACCTATTAGTATAGTGTGGGCCACTCCAAATGGGGCTAGTCCAAAATACAAATAGTAAGCCCTATAAACTCCGCTTCTAGATCCATGAGGAGGACTCTCGTTGCTTAGTGAATCCCATGCCTAAGTGCCCATGCTTACCATGCACCTACACCCACTAAGTCCCTATAAAGTTCTTTCTTCTCCTTTATAAAGGGTTTGGTCATTATGTCCGATGAATTGTGGTATACTAAGATCTTCACATCTTCATCCATTGCTTCTCCAAAACATCTTGAATCTAATGACAATGAACACCAGTATGCTTGATTCTTGCATGATAGGTCACATTCTTACAAAGATCAATAGCACTTTAACTATCACAATAGATCACATATCCATCTTGCTCTAAGTCTAATTCTAACAAAAAAAATCTATCAGCCACAACATTTCTTTGCAAGCTTCAGTGATAACCATATAGTCTGTTTCGATGGTGGAAAGAGCAACATACTTTTGAAACTTGGATCGGCTTGACAAAGAGCTATCTCTAAAAGTGAATAAGTAATTCGAGATAAACTGCCTAGTGTTAGCATCACCAACCATATCCGAATCCATATAATCTATCAAGAATGGTTTTGTATCACCAAAAACATAAACTCGATGTACCTTTTAAATATTTTATTATCTACTTAATTGCTATCCAATGCTCTTTACCTGAGTTTGTAAGAAATTTACTTACCACACCAACCACATGTGTTATATCCAATCTTGTATAAACAATGCCATACATCAAGCTCCCTAAGGCGGAATGATAAGGAATATTCTTCATCTCATTTTTTTTCCATCTCATTTAAAGGATTTACTTCAAACTCAACTTAAAATGGCCTACAAGTGGTGTTCCAACTGATTTGGCATTTTTCATATTAAACTTATCAAGTATCCATTTAGTATACTTTGGTTGCAATAGCCATAACTTTCTTACTTTCCTATTATGTTTGATTTCATGCACAAGATTTTTATTACCGGCTCCAAATCCTTCATGTTAAAAGATTTGCTTAAATCTTTCTTCAACTTGCAAATTTTTTCAGTATCCTTGCCAACTTGAAGCATGCCATCAATATAAAGCAAAAGAATAATAAAATCATCATCCCCAAACTTTTTAGCATCGATATAATGATCTGCATTTATCCTCTTATATCCATAACTCATCATAAAAGCATTAAATTTCTTATACCATTAATAAGGGACTTGTTTCAAGCCATATAAGCCCTTCTTGAGTTTACAAACCAAGTGTTCCTTGCCCTTGATGACAAAGCTTTGAGGTTGCTCCATATAGATTTTGTGCTCCAAATCATCATGAAGAAAAGCGGTCTTGACATTTAGTTGCTTCAACTCTAGGTCTAAGAATGCAACAAGATCTCAAATAATTCAAATAGAGGATATCTCGACAATCAGAGAAAAATCTCATCAAAATAAATATCTTTTTGTGGCCGGCTCAAACCCTTTTATAACTAGTCGAGCCTCGTACTTGACTTGCTTGTCACCATCATTTTTTAATTGGAAACCCATTTGTTTTTCAAAGCTTTTTGGCTCTTTGGTAGCTCTACCAAACCATATGTATCATTCTGGTATACAAAATCGATTTCTTCTTGCATAGCTGATTACCAGCTTGTCTCTTTGCTCATAAACCCATGCTTCTTGGAAAATTTCCACTTTCCTACAACACTAAGCATTACGTACTCACCAGAAGAATGCTTCTTAGATGGTTGATATAGCCTTGTAGACCTTCTTAGTTACAGCATCAATGATAGTTATTTTTGGGGAGGTTGCTCTTCTTGCTTATCCCCAATTTCAAGAGAAGGATTTTCATCAATTGCTTCACCATGGCCTTCTTGGACATCTCCCCCTTCATCATGAATCATTGGAATAGGCTTTGAATCAACAACTTCACCTCCACTAGCTTGTGGTTTTCCTACTTTTTCATAGTCTTCAGTACTAGTTTGGTTTTCAAAGAAAATAATATCTTAGCTTCTAACTAACTTCTTTACTTCTAAATCCCAAAGCCTATAGCCAAACATTTTTACTCCCGTATCCCAAGAAAATGCATGGCCTTGACTTGTCATCAAGCTTGGTTTTTTAATCTTTTGGCACATGAACAAATAAATACCCTCACATGCTTGAAAGAGGCATATTTTCCAGTCCACAACTTTTCTAGATAATTCTCATTCAATGGTTTTGAAGGAAATCAATTAATCAAATAGCAAGTGATGCATATAGCCTCTCCCCAAAAAGATCTTGATAACTTAGTATGTCATAATATACACCGAATCTTTTCACAAATTGTGCGATTCATCTTCTCTACCACACCATTATATTAAAGAGTATCAGATTATGTCTTCTTACGCTGAATACCATGGTCATTATAATATTCTTCAAATGGACCTCTATATTCTCGATCATTATTGGCATGGATGTACTTCAAAGGCTTTCTGATTTTCTTTTCGACTTTAGCATGAAGGTACTTGAAAATGTTAAAAACTTCATCTTTGTATTTTATAGCATAAGCGCATATCTTTCTAAAAGCATCATCTATAAAAGTCACAAAGTAAGTACAACCATCCATAGATTTTACTCTCATAAGTTCACAAATACCAAACCAATTCCAATAAATCATACTTTCTAGTAGAAGTATATGCAAAGAAAAACTCTGGCACTGATTCAAATTAAGGCATACCTTTGACTTCCAAAATGAGTGCTTTCTTTGCAAGAATTTGGAAGCCTTTCTCACTCATGTGACCAAACCGTTTGTGCCATAAATCTATAGTAGCTTCTCTCTTAAAGTTATTGATTTGGTTCTTGCACACTTTAGTCTGCGTTAGGTAAAGTCTACAACACTTCCTCCTACTATAATGAGAGCACACTTGATAAACTCCCAACACCCATTAATAAATCAATTTTCAAAGCCTTTATCATCCAATTTTTTAGTGGAGATCAAGTTCAAATGGAGGTCCAAAATATACCTTAGATCTTTGAGTATCAACTTGGTACCCAAACTAGTATCAAGACAAACATCACCTATCTTCATAATTTTTGTAATGCCACTATTATCCATCTTCACAAAGCCAAAGTAATCCACCTTGTAAGAAGTGAAGAAATCCAACCATGGGATAGCATGACATGAAGCATCACTATCAATGATCCAATCCAAATCTTGGTTTATAACACCAAGATAAATTTCATCACAAGTGGATAAGGCAAATTTCATCATAAGTGGATAAAATAATTAACTCTTCATTAGAAGAAAATGCACTAGTGTCTTTATCCACTTGCTTGCCTTTATCTTTTCTTCCTTCTTCTTTTCAAGAAATTTGTAATTCCTCTTTATATGGCCGATTTTACCACAATATTAACAATATATATCTTTTCTAAATTTAGATCTTCCTTTAGATTTTTTTAGTAATGAGTATCCCAACTTTTACTCCTCTATTATTCAAGATAAGAATTTATAATTATGAAGAATCCACATTCTTACTTCTAGTCTCCTCAAGCAAGCTACCTTCAATCATGCTCATTATTACTACATTTAGTGAAGAGTTAGTGAGAGTTACTACCAAATTATCATAACTATCCATAAGTGAATTTAGGAGTAGTAATGCTTAGAACTCATCTTCCAATACCATGTTCATGGTTGTAAGTTGACTTATCAAACTTTGCATCTCATTCAATTGGTCCGCTATGGGTGTGCCTTATACTTCAAATTAACAAGCCTTTTAAACACAAAAAGCTTGTTATTAGCAATTTTCTCTCATACAAATCTTCAAGCTTCTTTTAAAGTACATTAGCCGATGTTTCATTCTCCATATAGTGATAAACATTGTCATCCAACCATTGCTAAATGAAGCCAATGCATTGCTAGCTCAAAAGTTCTACTTCTCATTGGTCATATCTTTAGGCTTGGCATTATCACCCTCCAAAAGAGCATGCATCTCTTTACAATAAAGTAAGTCCAACATGTTGCCCTTTCATGTTCTCCAATTTCTATCATTTAGGCTTACCATTCTACTTTTATTCACCTCCATAACCCACTAAGGAATTTTATCAAACACCTTGTAAGCACCAACTATAGCTCTAATACTACTTGTTAGGAAAAACTCCCTTGCCCTTCTAGGCAAGCTATAGATAATATTTTCTCAAGCCCAAGGCATACTGACAATCAATAACTCAATAGAAGTAGAAAAATCAAGCAAGCAAAAGAATAGAGAAATACTAAACTTTTATAAAGAAAACCCTTCAAAGAAGGAAAAAATTATGAGGCACCAAGTAGAAATCTACTAACTGATGGATGAAGAGTACAAAAGATCCACAACAATAAGATAAGAAAATAGCATAAGAAAATTTCTATAAGAAAAATATCAATAAACTTCCAACTTACAAAGTTATAGACACACTATCAAAGAGAGAAATTTCCAACTCTCCAAAAGTACCAAACACTCTTATAGATGAGATGAGTGAAGAAAATCATGTCCTTGTATTTGGAACCATGATCCAAAAAGAACATTATATGAGAAACCCTTGTTGTGTGAAGAAACTCAAAAGCATACCTCTTCTCTCTTCTTCTCCATTTTTCTTATTATTCTCTTTCTTCTCGTCTAGGCTACTAATTAAACATATATGCCTCGTTAAAACGGCCCATGCCCAACATCTATTAATATTTCCGCAGGATCTTCCCTACAGTATCATCACCGCAGTAGAGTTTAACCACCAAGTTCGGGATGGATTGGTGTGGTTCCTCTACACCTAAGACACCAGAATATCGAACCATGAATGAAGAAAGGCATGAGAGAAAAGCATATTGGCTAGTGATTGTGAGGCCTCAATTCTTGATTGGAAGGGACACCAAAGGCCTTTGCCCTTCCATCCCTTGGATAGATATAGATAGAGGGGGATGGCAGAGCTTTTGATATTTTCATGTTGTCAAATAGTTGAACAATGAAAATAGATGGTGAATGCCTGATCGAATTGATTAGGTCGTGTAGGAACAAGGTTCAAATCTCTTGATCTGTTAGGATGCCTCAGCTGCATATATCACTGCACTTCCACTTGACACCTATCGTAATGATAAATGGCTCATCTTGCCGTGACCTTATCTTAGATTCTCAATACTTCTGTCGCTTCATCTCTGCATGGGCAGAGAATCCGTCGCTGTCTTGGCTGTGCTACCGGAGGCTCTAGGTAGGTCGGAATAGGAGAGCACTCATCTTGGGGTGGGCTTATTACTTATTGTTTATTGTTGAATCCATAAAAAGGAGGATACACGTTAAACCTGTGTATAAGCCACTCCACATGAGGCTAGCCCAAAAGATAAATAGTAAGCCCAATAGCTCCTTCCCTCAATTTTATTGATAAAATGTATATTTACAATAGGGTTGTATTTACAAAGACAGAAATGATCTCACAGAGGGTAGGATACTCATTTCAAATTTGGTCTATTTGCAATAGAAGGGCAAAGAATCTCCCCTTCCATGACTATCTAAAGAGTTTTCCTGAGCATCAGTTGTTGCAACAGTGTAAGGTATGAAGAGTTTTGTGGAGATTTAAGTTTGTCAAAGATTTTATTTTCAAGAAACTTCTTGAGTTATACTCATCCATGCTAAATGTGCCAATTTAGTGCTGTTGGAGATAAATCCACGCCTGTCGAAGCTCGGCTAAGACTCCGATTCTTAATCTATTTCATCCGATTGCAGCTATAAAAATCGAACCTCAATCTGCGAGAGTATTTGAACTCTGAATCATTCTGAGAAGGCCGACCTCCAACACTGCAGTCAGATAATTCGGTTGGCTGGAGAGACCAATTTTGGATTCAACAAGGCATTGTGGATTTCTTCTCCAGACGAACTTGAACAATCAATACTTCTGCCCTAGAGAACCAACCAAGTTCCTGGTTCCTACGCATCCCGTCCAGCCGATCTTCTTCTGATAGCTTGTGTGGCCCCACTCGGATGAACTTTCTTGGATCCTATTTTTGGTAACATCTCAGTCAAACTCCTCCAGCAGTCGAGCTTCTTCCAAACTATCCCCAGACAAACTTCAGCACTTTATCGTTATTCACCAGTGAACAATCTTGAAAGTGGCCGAACCTCAAATGAATGACAGAGACCAATGTTTCAGTCGTGCTTGCTTATTGCAGCCATCAATCCATACTCAACCTAGGTGGACCCCTCACAGCCAGAGTCCTCTCGGTTGGATGTCTTTCGAGCCTCTTCACCAGTCGAACCCCTATTGGACTTCTCTTCTGGCCGAATTCCTTCCAGCCGTCTAAAAGGACCACAACGTATACCTTCAACATAGCGAATAAATGCCAGTACACGGTCAATCCTGAGAACCTCCGAACTCCTTCAGAACAATAATATCCAAGAGCCCTTCATTGTCTGCAACTATCCCATCCGAACTCCAGCTGTTGGGTCTTCAATAGACCAGCACATCACGACAACGAACACTACTCTTCATAACAAATCCCATGTGGCTTCGAATGCCCCACTATCAAGTGATTGCGGCTGTCACTATCAGCTTGTTATAGGCTCCAAGCTATAAAAAGGACCCTCCATATACGTTTCCTCCAAGATTTCTTCTTCTTCTCAATACTCTGTAATTTTTTTTACTAAGTACCCCATTTTTGTTGATCGAAAAAGCTGATTTGATCGTCGGAGGGTCTTGCCAGAGCCCCCCAGGCTCTGGACAAGACTTGTTTTGCAGGTCATCAGCGGTGATCTCATTTTCTCTGACTCCAGCATTTTTCTGATGATGATCAGATTTTGCACCAAAAGGATTGGCGCTGGAGGAAGGGCCCTCTGTCTTTTGAGATTTTCTTATTCTTAAAGGAGTACTCAGCAGAGATCTCTACTTCTTCTCCTCCAAAGTCCTCCTTTTCAAAAAAGATGCCTCCCAAAAAAGCTTCAACCCGATGGTCAATGGCCTTCACGATCAGATTCGATCCAGATTTGCCCACCCCTATTTCATCTTTGGCAATGCAAGCTCCACCTACAGCGATGGTGGATGCGGAGCAGTTCAACATGCTAGTCCAGTAGGTTCGCGATCTCATGGAAGTAGTGCAGGCCATGCAGCAGCAGCAACCTCCGACGTTAATTCAATTGGAGCAAGCTTCTTTAGAGCCCCACGATCCGATCTTGGGATGTCCGACTTGGGCTAGCTAATCGGTGACCTCCAAAAAGGAAAAGCAGAGGACCGAGAGCTCCTGCTCTGATCATGACTCTATCCTTGAGGGGACTTTGCCTCCATTCAGTCAGAAGATCTTGGAGATCCACGATCGAGAGGATCTCCTGGACCAAAAACTGCAAGAGATGAACTAGTGGATCGAGAAACTCCGCCATGCTCCCCCCTTCCATGATAATGATATCTGTATCAATCCTTCTTTCTCTCACCGCATCATGCAGGAACCTATCCCACCAAACTTCAAGCTCCCTCAATTCGAGAGCTACAATAGGACAACCGATCTGATCGACTATCTGGAGGCTTTTTAGATGATGATGATGCTCCACGGTATGCCCGATGCCATCCTATGCCGAGCTTTCCCATCCATCTTGAAAGAAGCAGCCAAAAATTAGTATTCGACCCTTAAGCCGAATACCATCTTTTTCTTTGATCAAATAAGCCATCAGTTTGTGGCTCATTTTATCAGCAGCCGATGTTTTAGGTGAGATTCGAAATCTCTCATCAACATCAAACAGCAGGAGGGAGAATCCAACCAAGTTTATGTTAATCACTTCAATGCTGCTATGCTAGAGGTCTGAAATCTGGACCAATCTGTTGCGATGGCCACACTCAAGGATGGCCTTCAGAAGAATAATTTATTATTCTTCTTGGAGAAGAAGTACCCCAGAGATTTTGCCAATATGCTGGCTCAGACTGAAGGATATGCCAGAGTGAAAGAGGCCTTCAAGGTTAAGAACAATGAAGCCATTGGAGAGTGGTGAACAGGTGAGCCAGGTAGGCCCACTGAGGAAGAAAAGTCGATTGAAGCTTGGTCGTACTCCCAAACTCTCCCTGAGTGCAAGTGAGCCCAAACTCCTCCTCGAGCTCGAAAGCAGGAAAACTCTGACAGAATGGCACAGCAGGGCTCTTCCTCCGAAGGTTCTACAACTATGCCCCTCTCAATGCTCCAAAAATCTAAGTATTGATGGAGATTAAGAAGCAGCTACTAAGGTCGAAAAGGATGCGCTCCCATCCTGGTAGATGCAATCCAAACAAGTTCTGCCTCTATCATCATGACCATGGTTATGACATAGAAGAGTATATCCAGCTCCAAGATGAGATCGAGGAGCTCATCAAGCGAGGCAGGCTCGATCGATTCCTATGACATCGGCTTGAAGGATGGAAAGATTGGTCAAGATTATTACCGCAGCCAAAACCATCAAGGGAGGAGCAGCTGATAAATCGGCCACCTCTCGGCATCATCAACACCATCTTTGAAGAACTTCGGTGAGGAGAGGCTAGTGGATCAGCAGAGCCCGAAAAGAGGCATAGAACTGAAGAGCCCATCGCTTTCACCATCGAGGATGCCCAAGGAGTTTAGTTCCCATATAATGATGCAGTTGTATTTTTTTTAAACATTGCTGACTATGATGTGCACCATATTTTAGTAGATAATAAAAGCTCTATTGATGTTTTATTTTACGATGCTTTTTCAAAAATGTCTTTACCTAATAATCACTTGGAACCTATGAATTTTTCGTTGGTGGGCTTCACTAGCGATGCCATTCCAGTTGAGGGTATAATAACTCTGACTATGGCTACAGGGCAATGCCCAAAGCTGGCTAAGGCATAGGTTGATTTCCTAGTTGTAAAAATTTCATCTGCCTACAATGTCATTCTTGGTCGATCTGGTTTGAACGCACTCCGAGTTGTGGTCTCAACTTATTACTTAAAGGTGAAGTTTTCGATGAGCTGTGAAATTGGAGAGATCAGAAAAGACCAGGCCTTAGCAAGACACTGTTACTCCATCATCTTATAGAAAGACACCTAGTCCGACCTTTATTCTATTGATAGACTGGATGTCCATGATGACCTTGCAGAGGAGCGGGGTGAGCCTATGGAAGACCTCGTTTCTATCCCATTGAATGACAGAAATATGGAGCACACTGTGCAGATTGGATCCAACTTGGGGGATAAGGTTTGAGAGCAAATCATCGCCTTCCTCCAGAGGAATGCAGATGTCTTCGTCTGGGTCCCAGCGAATATGCTGAGAATTGATGTCGAGGTCATGGAACAATAGTTGGCTGCTGATCCTAAGTATCGGCCAGTAAAGAAGATGTGCAGCCACGCTCCGAAGAGGCAAAAAATAATTATAGAAGAAGTCGATAAGCTCCTTAAGATTGGATTCATCCAAAAAGTTAACTATCCGAGCTGGGTCTCAAACATGGTACTCGTCAAAAAGATGAACGACAAGTGAAGGATGTGTATAGACTTTAATAAGCTGAACAAAGCTTGTCCAAAAGATAGCTACCCCCTGCCCAGGATTGATCAGTTGGTGGATGCAACCTCGGGCCATGAGCTCCTCATCTTCATGGACACCTTTTTTGACTATAACCAAATTCGGATGGTGCCAGAGGATGAGGAGAAAATTACTTTTATTACTGATCATGGTCTTTATTGTTATAGGATTATGCCTTTTGGACTCAAGAATGTAGGGGCAATATACCAGTGCCTGATCAACAAAATCTTCAGAAAGTAGATCGACCAAAATATGAAGATGTTGTTAGATATATGTATCCTAGAAGTCAGAATTGGCTGACACTTGTAATACACTTCTAGGGGCAAAATTATAATTTTGACTATAATGAATAAAATGGGTTATTTTCTATCACATATGTGTATTTAGTGTCTGTGATACATCCTTTGAGTTAATGGTAATGATAATTCATATTTTTAAGAGTTGAAAATTTAAGACATGAATAATCATTGTTAACTTATAAAATGCTTCCGACCATAGGACCATCACGAGGATGGTGATTGATCCGAAAGGTTGGTGTACAATCGCTTCTCTTTAGTAGATGAGTCTTGAGTCTATGGTGTGGAGACACCGGAGCGAGAGTATAGGTACTCGTTAGAGAATGAGGGCACTGAGCGTGACCACCTCGAGTAGTCATTAGGGAGTCTACCTTCTCGTCAATGACTGACTCGATGCTGCAGTAGTGTGTCTGATTCTTTGACCTGAGGTGCATCGGCAGTTCACCTTGAGGGTGTTATAGTTTGACTACACCATTACTCAGTCTCCTAGCCATATGGAAATCCTGAGGTGTATGTTGGCTATAGCATGTTCATTGTAGGAACTGGATGGCATCAAGATGGAATCTATCTACCTCGGTGGTAGAGGAGCAGCCCTATGATAATCATGAGAATCAAGTCCAGAAGTCCATGGCCATGGCAGAGTGAAATAATAGAAAGAGTTTCTATTTAGATTTTCACATCGGAACTTCGAATCGAATGATTACATCATATGACAGAGACTAGGGTTTGACGAGTTTACCTTAACCCTAATCTGATCGGGGCTCAAGATAGAAGAACTTAATCACACAGATAGCTGCACCAAGAGGTTCACATTCAGCTCTGATGGGTTGCCACCATATACTGCTAGGTATCACTGATGGATTTTGGGAGCAATTAGAATGATTTAGATGATCGATCATTCTAGCTGTTCGAATCAGAAGAGTTCTGATCCATCGAAAGGAGTTTCGATGATGTCGATGATAGAGATCATGACATATCCCATTACCATACAAAACTGAACCTAACTGGATCACACAAATAAGGGTTTGAATCTGGTGATCATCAATTAAACTGATCTAGTTCAATTGATCTGAATGAGATTCAATTAGGTTCAAGAAAATCGTGCTAGCACTCGATTGAACCTAACGTTCTTCTTTTACTATCATAAATAAGTTGTCCTGTTTGAGCCAAAAGAATTTGTGCTCAATCAGATGCTTTCATATGGTCTGACTAGAGGTTGTCTAAGTCAGAAAAGGTTGCCTTATTTTGTAAGATATTACCAGCCATTTTTGGTCACCTACCATTTCTTGTTCTTTGATTTTGGTCAAAAGTCTACCTTTGACTGGTCAAACGTTGACCATTGATATTTTGACTTTTGACCACATGTCATGCACTTATTGGATAGCTGGTGGGGGCCTATCCTCCATCAGAACCTGGCAAGGAAGAGGGCACACGCCACCCTTGGCGTGTGCCCAAGTTGGAGGCGCCTAGGAGTCCTTGTTGGACAAGGACTCCATCTCCTTTTTGGATTCCAATTAGAGTTCTCCTAAGAACCAACTTTGACTGATCTTAGGCGCCCTCTAAGGAGGAATCCAGGGGACTCTATTCCCACCAATCAAATTTAGATCTGATTTTACAAAGAGTTGTGATTGGTTGGGAAGAAGAGAAGTTGGATCACAGTCAGTCTATAAATAAGACCCTGTGCCCAACTCAGATTCTAATAAGTTTGAGAAACCCCACGCCCCAAGGCTGCCTCTCCCTTCTTCCTCCATGCCAAACTCACCTTCTCCCTCTCCTCTCCACATCCAAAAGGAGTTTTGGACCTTGGTTGGTGCAATCCAGATCAAAGAAAGGCGACTGAAAGCTAGAAGGCTGCGCTGCTGCAAAGGACGACTGCTGATCTTCAAAAGGAGTTTTGAAGATCCTTCAGATCAGATCCAGATCTAATTTTTGGAGATGTGATAGAGAAGAAGAGGATCTCCAGATCCAACTTGAGTGGATACCAGTAGAAGCTAGGCGATTGCGTGGCTAAGATCCAGAATCTTTCGCTGCAAATAGGATCATCAACGGGTAATAGGATTATCCAAATCAGATAAATTAAATTTGATTTAATTTATCCTTATTTTATTTTATTTATTAAAATAGTAAGAATCAGATCTAAAATATCTCAGATTTGATATAGATCAAATTTTTTTTTTTAAAAATATATCTCTTGATCTGATCAGATCTGAACGAACTTGGACCAAAAAATTAGGATTTCCCTTCAGATGTATGTAGATGATATGCTTGTCAAGAGTCAAGCTTCAATAAATCACATCATCGATCTCGAAGAGACCTTCAGCACACTTAAGAAGTACAAGATCAAGCTGAACCCGATCAAATGCGCCTTCAATGTAGCCTCGGAGAAGTTCTTAAGATTCATGATGTCAAGGCAGGATTAAGGCAAATTCAGAGAAAATTCGAGCTATTTAGAAGATGACCACTCTAAAAATAATCAAAAAGTTCAGCGTCTAACTGAAAAAGTGGCATCCCTAAATCGCTTCATCTTAAGATCGATCGAACGATGCATATCCTTCTTTCAAGTTCTCAAACAGCCAAAGAGCTTCTACTCGATGACGGAATGCCTACAGGTATTTGAGGAGCTCAAAAACTACCTCAGCTCGCTCCCACTACTGGCAAAGCTTGAGTCCGAGAAAGAATTATTCTTATACCTCACGATTTTCCCAGTAGCCCTGGCAGCAGTCCTAGTCAGGGAGGAAGCGAAAGTGTAACAGTCGATCTACTACATAAGTCGGATCCTAAGGGATGCAGAGATAGGTACTCTAAATTAAAAAAATTAACTTACTCTCTTCTAATTGCTTTCAAGATACTCCGACCTTACTTTCAGGGGCACACCATAACTATCCTCATGGATCAACCAATTAAAGCAGTCCTTCATCGAATGGATCTTTCGAAAGAATTATAAAATGGACAATCGAGCTTATGGAGTTTGACATCAATTATCGACCCCGACCATCAATCAAAGCTCAGATATTAGCAGATTTTATAGTAAAATATACCATTCCAAATGAAGCTGAGCCTGGATAGAATGAAACTAGCATTCCATGGTTGCAGCCGAACTCCTCCAAAGAGAGCGTCGATCTTTTTGAAGGCTTTTGGGCTCTGTATGTGGATGGTTCATCTAATGCTGCTGGGGCAGGCATAGGGTTGGTCTTGGTTAACCCCGAGGGAGTCATCATAGAATATACACTATGCTTTGAATTTTCTGTAATTAATAATGGGACTAAATATGAAGCTCTGATTGTTGGGTTAAAAATAGCAAAAGAGTTAAAGATAGACCGACTCCAAGTTTTTAGTGATTTTCAGCTGGTGGTCGGATAAATTAGCGGCAACTATGAAGCTCGAAAGAAAAGCATGATAAAGTATCTTGAGAAAGTAAAAAACTTGGCTTTGGCCTTCAACTATTTTAACATCCAACAAATTTTGAGGATGGAAAATATGAGAGTCGACCTTTTCTCTAAATTGGCCACTTTAGCCCCAGTCGAACTATCTAAAAAAGTATTTTTTGAAATTCTAAAGTGCCTAAGCTCGGAGGAGTCGTAGTCTGTTCTGCAAGTTGAGCATGAGCCGAGCTAGATTGACCCGCTAGTTGCCTACCTCAAGGATGGAGTTCTTTCTCATGATCCGAAAGAAGTTTGAAAACTTAGAAATCAAGCTTTTCGATATATTATGTATGAAAGTAAGCTGTATAAAAGGTCGTATTCTTTACCACTTTTTAGATGTCTCTGATCTTCAGAGGTCGACTTTGCATTATAAAAAGTACATGAGAGAAATTATGAAAGTCATATAGGGGTCAGATCCCTATCACAAAGAGTACTTTGGTAGGGATACTATTGACCGATCTTGTACCACGACTCTACAGAGTATGTCAAAAAATGTGACCACTATCAGAGAAATGCAAACATACAAAGACAGCCAACCTCTGAGCTTACTTCACTAAGCGCACCCTGGCCATTCACGCAGTGGGAATGGATATACTTGGTTCTTTTTCAATCGCATCCAGATAACAGAAGTTCCTCCTAGTCGCAATTGACTACTTTACCATATAGATCAAGGCCGAATCATTAGCAAAAATTACTGAAGTCAAGAAGTAGGACTTCGTCTGAAAGTCAATGGTCTGCCAGTTTGGTCTGTTTCGAACTCTTATAATAGATAACGGATGATAGTTTACTAGGATGAGGTTCGCTGAGTTTTGCAAAGATCTAAACATCTTCCATCACTTCACGTCAGTGGCCCATCCACAGGCAAATGGTAAAGCAGAGGTGACCAACAGAATTTTACTATAGGATACCAAAGCAAGGCTTGAAAGAGCAAGAAGAACTTGGGTGGACGAACTCTACCACATCCTCTAGGCATACCAAACTACTCAAAGGCTATTGACTGAGAAAACACCATTCGTCTTGACTTTTGGAATAGAAGCAATCATCCCAATCGAGCTTAAACTTTCGTCAGTATGGATCGTGGCCTTCAATGAGCAGCATAACTCATGAGACCTCAAAGTCAATCTCGATCTACTGAAGAAAAAAAGAGAAGAAGTTCAAGTTTGGATGGCAGCCTACAAACAAAGAGTAACCAGATACTATAACTCCAAAGTAAAAAGCCAAGCATTCAGAGTGAAAGACTTGATGCTCCAACAAGCGTCCATTTCGCAACCTTAAGATTAAGAAAAACTTATCCTAACTTGGAAAGGCCTGTATAAAGTAGAAGAGGTCGTCCGACCCAGGACTTATCGCTTGAAGAAGCTCGGAGAAGTAACACTCCTGTAATCTTGAAATTCAGAAAATCTAATAATGTACTATCGATAATTTTTTTTAATAAAATTTTTCTATTTTAACATAATTACTTCTTGGCATAAAAATTATGTGACGACTAATAATTCTCTGAAGCAACCTAAAATGGTTCGTTAGGAATAGAAGGAGAACCTCATCCTAACATGAGCAAAGTCGAAGGCCTCATTGAACTAAGATGAGATGAGGAGAGAGGCCCTACCAATGGCTCTAATATACCTCTACAATCTGTTAGAAATTGGAGGAGAATCTTATCCTAACGTGAGCAAGATCAAAGGTCTCGTTGAACTAAGATGAGATGAGGGAAGAGACCCTACTAATGGCCCTAATATGTCCCTACAGTCCGTTAGGAACAGAAGGAGAACCTCATCCTAACATGAGCAACGTCGAAGGCCTCATTAAACTAAGACGAGATGAGGGAAGAGGCCCTACCAATGGCTCTAATATGTCCCTACAGTCCGTTAGGGACAGAAAGAGAATCTCATCCTAACATGAGCAAGGTCGAAGATCTTGTTAAACTAAGATGAGATTAGGAGAGAGGCCCTACCAACGGTCCTAATGTGCCCCTACAGTTCGTTAGGAATAAAAGGAGAACCTCATCCTAACATGAGCAAAGTTGAGGGCCTCATTAAATCAAGATGAGATGAGGAAAAAGATCTCGCCGACGGACCCGACGAACCTCTATGATTGTGCAAAAGGTAGAAGGCCAAGGCCTCGTTAATCTAAAGCATTGAAAAGGCCAAGGCCTTCCTAACAACTGTCGTACGCATCCTACTACGGCCATGCCAAATGCCAAAGGTAAGACCCCCTCCTGATCCACGGAGCAGACCTCTAGCCCGACGTCCACGATAAGCATCTCATTAGAAACAAAAGAAAAATGAGGTGCCCAGAATTGCATCTACAAGAGATGACAACAAAAATAAAAAAGAAGAAGAAAAAGAAATAAGAAAAAAGAAGAGGTACCATGTCATCATGAAGTTATGTTCATTACAAATAAAATTGATTACACAGTGGGCGCACTAAAGTAAAATAAAGGTCGGTAGAGACCAACCGTGCGAAAGAACAAAGTCACCATAGACGAAATAAAGATCGGTGAAATCGATTACATAAAGAAAAAAGAAGGAAGGTAAAGTCCTAAGGCGGTCCGAGCTCTTCAGACTTCGGGCTATCAGCTCCAGCCATCACCAAAGCTTCCTTCAGTCTGAAGATTTTCTCCTCGAGCTCCTTCTTCTTGTATAGGCCATCGATGTACATTCTGTTGGAGTACTTAAACTTGGCCTCGAGCTCTTGCCGCTGCTTCCTCAAAACTTCGGATGTTGCTTCCTCAAAACTTCGTATTCAGCTTTAGCATCCTTGACGGCTTGACGCTCACAGGTCAACTGGAGCTTCAACTGTTGAACTTCAATTTTCTCCACCCCAATAGCCTCCAAGAGTTCTCCAATAATCCTCCTCAGAAAGATGAGCTCCTCAGATTTGTTACTTAATTCAGCCTGCTGAACGTTATAAAACTTCTTCCAAAAATAGATCACCTCATCCCTGGCCACCCTTGGCACACCCTCAAGCCTGCACATCTTTCCTGCCCAGGTTGCCTGATAACTGTTGTGCCGATCTTCAGCACCCTGCAGCTATTTCTGAAGCTGGGAGAACTTTTTCGACCAATCCCAATCATGCTGGACTTCATGAGAGGACCATGATGAACTTCCTTCCAAGAGATGGATCTTTTCTTTCGCCTTCTTGAGATCAACTTCAAGAGAGCCGATCTTCACTGTGAGCGTCCAAGACTTATCACTCGCACTCTTTCGGAGTTCAGCAAGCTCCTTCTCAAAATTTTCTTTCCAAATGCTGAAGCTCACAGAATCTTTCATATGTAAGCTTCAGAGGTGAGTGACTTCTTTAGTCGCCTTCGAAGCGTTCTTCCGAGAGGTCTGAAGGTCGACCTCAACCTTCTTCAATCTTTTTCTCAATTGGTTCTTCAAACCCTTTATCAAAGGCTTGAATGAAACTCCCTTAGGTAAGAGATCGACGTCAACCGAAGAAAGGGGGTCATGGCCCTGGTTGTTGAAGGCATTTTGAATCACATGCAATGCAGAATGTAAAGAAAAAGAAAGATTTGCTTTCATTACTTCAAATATTTTTAGTACATCAAAAAAAAAAAGTACATAGATGTTGAAAGTTTAGACCTCGGGTGCCTCACCTACTAGATAGGTCAGGACATTCTCGGCCACCTCCGACTCTCGGGCAGGCTCAGATGCTGCACCTGCAGATTCTAAAATTTTGAGAGTGGCTTCGATGACAAGGGTGGTAGGGGCAACCTTGGCATCAGTGTGTAAGGGGCCAGCTCTACTCTCTGGCTCCTTTAGGAGGAGGTCCAGATTGATGTCGAGAAAGTTCTCGGCAACCCACCCTAAGTAGACCTGGAACCCTTCCAAGAAGGCTTTCTGGACGAAGGCTATTTTGATATCCTCCATATTCTTGGAGGACTTGATGTCTTGCACGGCCCTCTCCATGGTGGCGTTAACCTCCTCCTGCGTCTTCCTTTTCTCCTCCTTCTCCAAAGCTAGCTCAGCCCTCAGCTTTGTCATCTCTCCACACTCCTCTCTCAAGTCCTTCTGAAGGCGCTCAACTTCAGATGAGTAGGTTTCCGAGGCTACCTTCAAAACATCGACCTCGGCCCGAGCCTTCTCGACTTCTATGTGGGCTTCCTCAAGGGCCCTGGAAGCTTCAGCCTAATTTTTGTTTGCCACCTCAGAGTGGGCAAAAAGGTAGTGTCCCAACTGCAAAACAAAAAATGAATCAGAATCCTAAAAGATCCCAACTTTAAAGCCTAAAGAGCATGAAGTCAAAATTAGAAGAAGCCACTTACCTCCAAGAAGGCAACGAAGGACTCGTCGAACCTCTTAGCATCGTCCTTCTAATGCATCCTTTCTACAATATGGAGAAGGACGCTCCCCTCTATCAGTGACTGGATGACCTCTCGGTGGTCCAAGGAATGTTGTTCTTGACTAAGATCCTCTCCTTCGGTGCTCTTAGCCTTCCGTCCAACCCTCTTGTCGGCAATCCTCTTCTTCTTCCTCTCCACAACTCCCTCTTGCCAAATAGGAGCAGGAGGGGTGGCTTCATTAGACAGAGCCAGGCTCGATATGATAATAATGGGCTCAAGGGTCAGCACAGATCAAATTTGTACGACCTGGCTTGACTCTCCAATTCGAGAGTTCTTCTATGGTTCATCAGATGGACTGCCCTTCCTCTTAAGGGTCTGAATTTTTTTATCAGATGGTTCCATTCCTCTGGAGTCATATGTGCAAAGAAGATAAAGTTAGAAGGTCAAGAGAAGAAATACCACCCAGCTGACTGAATATGAAGAACTATCTGTTGGGTTAAGAGGATTGAGACCGAAATTGAACAAGATCTGCTCATCCAGAAGTCTAAGGATTATGGAGCGTCAAAGGAATTCAGCTGATTGACCAAACTTCGATCCTCGCTTTCTAGCCCGAGAGCTCGATGGATCAATTTCCTTACCTCGCCCCACAGAGGAAGCCCTAGCCCTAAGGAAGGATGGAAAACGAAGAAGAATTTCTCCTTCCAGCCACGAACGGAGGAAGGAGCACCTTTAAGCAGTCCCTTCTTATCGAACTACAAAGATATGTACCACCAATCCTTGACAGTGAGGTGATTTTTAAAGATAAAAAAATTATTAAATAAAGAAATGGTAAGTCGGACGCCTGCCATGATGCATGGTGAGAGAAATCCTATGATAAATATAAAGAAGTTCGGCACCATAGCAATAAGAAAAATATTAAGAAACCTAAATAGGTTAGCCGCGAAAGAAGGCAAGGATAACCTAAGCCCGACCTGAAGGATTTTGACATACAGACAGATTTGGCTGGGAGGGGGTGAGTAAGCCTGGTCGTCAGATCCAGAAAGTTCGAGCTCATATTCAGAAGGAATTCCGACTGAATCCTAGCTAGAAAAAGGTCATCGGGCCAAAGTCTATAGGAAATGATCGTAGGCACAAAAGGACGGGCCGATACTAAGGGTTCAACCTCCTCAGGAGGCGGGTTCACCAAGGTTAAAGGGGCCAAGCTCCCAGAACAAATTGACCAGGATCCCTCGGTAGACATTTGGATCAAGGTAAAATCAAGAAATCATCCAAAAATTAGAAAAAAATGAGACGTTCAAACTTCGACAAGAACAGAAAGAGTAAGAAAGCAAAGAATGCAGAGATAATCCAAAAAAGTATTGAAGAACTGATCTAAATCGGCTGGGAAGAACTAGGAGATGACGAACGAAACGAAAATGGAATGAGGGTGCGCTTGGAACCGAGGAATACGGGGGAGAAAGCTTGGACCCTCGCACAGGATGGAGAAGGAAACCAGAGGAAGGAGATGAGAATTTTAGAAGAAGTAAGAGCTTGGAGGAAGAAGATGGGCTTAAATAGCCCTTGGAGTTTTAAGATAGTTATGATTGCAGATTTTCTCCAATCGATCTCTGATCGACGCATGTCCCACTCATCATGGCAGAAAGCTTCCAATGGGCAGATCCTTAATAGCATTGTACTTCGAGCAGACTTTCGATGAAAAATTTGAAAAATGTCTCTTCGGGTCACCATGCATTTACAAAGCTTTGACGTCAATCCGGTAAAAGCCAAAATCTCCCATCCAACCCAGATGCGAAAAACCCAACAGGATTGAAAAATCTGTCGAACTTTGGCAGTCTCCATTTTACTCTCATCCTTTGAACTTCAAACTCGGGAGTATGGAGATTAGTGTTGGGGATAAATCCACACCTGTCGAAGCTTGGCTAAGACTCCGATTCTTAATCTATTTCGTTCAATTGTAGCTATAAAAATCGAACCTCAATCCGCGGGAGTATTCAAACTCTGAATCATTCTGAGATGGCTGACCTCCAACACTGTAGTCAGATAATCTGATTGACTAAAAAGATCAATTTTGAATTCGATAGGATGTTGTAGATTCTTTCTCCAGACGAACTTGAATAGTCAATACTTCTGCCCCGAAGAACCGGCCAAGTCCCTGGTTCCTGTGCATCCCGTCCGACCGATCTCCTTTCGATAGCTTGTGTGGCCCCACTCAGACAAACTTTCTTGGATCTCCTTTTTGGTAGAATATCAGTCGAACTCCTCCAGCAACCGAGCTTCTTCCGAACTATCCCCAGATGAACTTCAGTGCTTTATCGTTATTCACCAGTGAACAATCCTAGAAGTGGCCGAACCTTAAATGAACGGCAGAGATCAGTGTTTCAGTCGTGCTTGCTTATTGCAGCCATCAGTCCATACTCAACCTAGACGGACCCCTCACAGTCGGAGTCCTCTCGGTTGGACGTCTTTTGGGCCTCTTCTCCGGTCGAACCCCTGTTGGACTTCTCTTCTAGCCGAATCCCTTCTAGCCGTCTGAAAGGACCACGGCGTATACCTTCAATATAGCGAATAAATGCCAACACACGGTCGATCCTGAGAGTCTCTAAACTCTTTCAGAACAATAATGTTCAAAAGCCCTTCATCGTCTGCAACAATCTCATCCGAACTCTAGCTGTTGGATCTCCAATAGACCAGCATATCACGACAACGAACACCACTCTCCATAACAAATCCCACATAGTTTCAAATGCCCCACTATCAAGCGGTTGCGGCTATCACTATCAGTTTGTTACAGGCTTCAGGCTATAAAAGGGATCCTCCAGATATATTTCCTCCAAGCTATCTTCTCCTTCTTAATACTCTGCAACTTTCTCTACTGAGTACTTCATTTTTATTGGCCGAAAGAGCTGACTTGATCATTGGAGGGTCTTGCCGGAGCCATCCCCCAGGCTCTAGACGAGACTTGTTTTGCAGGTCACCGGCAGCGACCTCATTTTCTCTGACTCCAGTGCTTCTTCGGCGACGACCAGATTTCGTACCAACAAGTGCCATGAGGAGTTGTTCCCAATCTTTTTCTCAAGAACCAATGGATCTTCTTTCATCTTGAAGATGTCCATAGGGAATGAAGATTTGGTGGCTAACCTTGCAAATTGAGATATGATTTCAGAGAAGACTAAACACTTCTTGTATAAGGGCACTTGACGAGGAGATGAGATTTCGTTTCAACACCTAAGCTGCACAGAGGGCATCTAATGTTAAATCATCCAACCTTTCTTTCCAAGAACCTCAAATATATGCAATATATTCTTTAGTGCAAGCCACAAAAAAAAATTTTAACTTCTCTAGCACCTGAACCTTCCAAGTTGCTTTGTTGTTTTTTCTTCTTTCTGATAAAAATGGAGATTGGCGGTATGAAATCACTAGTAACCAATTTCATTTGCAAACTAAAAGACAAACTATACAAATGAAAAAGGATTTACAAGATAAGGAAAAAGAAGAAGAGGAAATTTGGAGGTCTTGAGGAGAAAAGGATATCAAAACAATGATGTTCCTCAAATCCATCAAACAAGATTTGCTACTAGAGGAGAAGAAGAGGTGGAAGAAAAACCCAGGCAAAAACGATCCCATGAATGCTGACATAGTTGCTAAAAATCTCCATCATTGTCTCCAAAACAGGGGACTTCGAAGCAGTCAACAAGGGGGGCAGCCAACTTCCAAAGCACGCAAAGGGGAGCATCCAACAGAGAGTGGAAAACCAAATGGATCCATAGAAAACACCACCCAGATCTAAAAGCAAAGGGCCATTGGTAAAAAGATATTATTAAACATCTACTGAGGAAGCAGTAGGATCAGCAGAATTCCAAACTCTCTTGATAGTGGACCATAGTTTAAAGAAGCCAGGTAAAGCTTTGCCTCCATAGAGAATGGACCAGTCATTAAAAACCTACAACCACATGAGCAATAGATAAATGTGATGAACTTCTGTTCAGAAAAATCTTGGAGTTTCTTTCCTTCCAAATTGCTCACATAATGATAGCAATGAGCATGAAAGCAGCTGATTTCATATCCTTTGGAAATTTAGAGTTCAGCCATTTAGAGCAAATGCCAGAGAACCACAAAAGAGATGATCAATGGATTCAAAGGAGTGAAAAAGAGTAGGAACAAAAAAAATGATCAATAGGTTCTGAGGAGCCACCATAGAGCTTTTTGCTCAGTTGATCTCTGGTGTTGAGCTTATAGCTCAGAGCACATAAGCTTTCCAAATCGACTTAGCAGGTCTCCATTTGATACTCCTAAGAATCAAAAAATTATAAAGAGATATAGTCGAGAAAGAGGCATTCTTGCCCGATTTCCAAAGAATTTTTCAGGTTCAGAAGAGACCCAAACAAATTGCAGTAAACCAACAAACTGATTTTCCTTCAACAGAGCCTCTTGAGATAAATTAACCGAGCAAAAGAGATCTCAAGAGCTTGAGTAAGGTCTAAAGAAGAGGACCATGGCCCCAGATTTCTTCCTAGATCATTTTCTAAATCTTCCCACAAATATGTTTCATATTTATTTCTTACAGAAAAGGAAGAAAATTAAAATTATTTCTTGTAATATGCCTCTTTATATAATTTATTGAGGTATCCAGTTGATTGGATAAGATCACTAATGGGTTTTGCTACCATACTGCAAAGCCCTTTTTGGTCTTTCTATCAGTAGTATTTTCTTGACTGTCTAATTTAAGATGGATGGCACTGATTTATCCATGAACACCTGATTTTAATTGGTCCCGCATATGGTTGATGCGGTAAATAATTCTAACCAAGCAAGCATTTTCATATCAAAATAGATGGCAAATCCTCTACCACCTCTCTGTGTCCAGCATCTGTCCTGGACGCCCGCCATGCTCCTACGCTTGCACACACCCACCCCCCGTCGTCAACCCACACCCCTTCCTAACCGACTCCCTAAGTCATCGAGGTCGTCGAGGAAAGCAAGGAGGAGGATGGTGCGAGGAAAGCGAGGAGGAGGATCATATGAGGAGATCGCCGCTCGAGTAGGAGGACAGCGTGATGAGAAGCAATGAGGGGAGAGCGCCAGCGCAGGAGACGGCCGACGTGGTAGAGAGGCGGCGAGGGGACGGTGCGAGGATAGGGAGGAGAAGCAGAGGCGGCGAGGGGAGGGGGCTGGTATGGGAGGTGGCCAATATGGTGAAGATGAGGTTGAGGCAGTCGACACGGCTAAGAGGCGGTCGACACAGGGGAGAGTCGACAAGGGGGTTGGCACGAGGAGAGGCAGCGAGGGGAGGGGGCCAGTGGGGGAGGCGGCCGATGCAGCAGGGAGAAAGAAGGGTAACATCCTTTTTGATGTGTCCAAAATTATTTAATTATCCCTATCTAATAGAAAATAGTTAAAGGACCACCGAAGCAACTCCCATCCCTAATTCATCTTCATGTCACTTAATTGGATAAGACCTGTAATATCTCTGAGACTATTTAAAAGCCGGGAACTTGCGTTTCAGCCAAGTCCGTGATATCGGATATCTAGATTTGAGGGCTATGTGCTGGAGTGTTGACACCGTATTATTTTGAAATTAAGAAGCATATATAAACGGTTTACATTAGTGGTCATTCTCTGTGGGAAGCATATATAAACGGAGAAGGAAAGAGAGATTAAGAAGCATTACGTGAACAAGAAACAAGCTAGGTTTAAGCTCCGCACAAGTTTACAACATAAAATACAGGAATTTTTATGATGATGAAATAAAAAAACGTTAAGAGTGTCTTCCTCAAGTTAATGTAGCCTTGAGTTTTTTCTCCAACACCTCCGAGCAAATCTGTCCCATCATGCGGTAGAAAGAACGCAGTTCAGACAGCTGCTCTATAGACATCTTCCCCGTTACATTCCTCGCAACCATCTCCCTCTCCTCATTCATCTCAAGTCTCTGCAGATAGGATGATGCATTCCTCACGGTCGCACAGGGAGTAAAATAACCCTGCTGAAGTCCTTGACGGCTGATTTTCATTCTGTGAAACTTATCGATCTTCTCACTAATAATTTTATATTGCATAACTTATTAAAAATATACCAAAGTCCGATAGGACGAGCTTGGATAATAAAGAGAAGTGCCATTTTCATTAACTTTGCTTCTTGATATAACACAAATACAAGGATCTTTAGTATCGAGGACCCAACCCATTCGACCCCAGTGAATAGCAGATTTCGGGGACAGTGAACTCTCCCTGATGCAAATGACGCACTCCTACCATCCGAACTCCTTCTAGCCATGCTCTCTCCAGTAGCGCTCCTACCATTCAAACTCCTTCTAGTTGGTCGTAGATTCACTCAGTCTATGATGCGCCCATCAGCTGAACTAGTTTAAAAGGACCTCATCACCCATGCGAGTTCAGTTTCTCATTCGGAACATAAAGTAGCTATTTTGCAGACAAAGAACCTCAATGCCCGTTGATCTACTTCTAGCTGATCCTAAGTATTGGACGAACTGCTCGGAGCAATTGAAACGATGCCATCGAGAAGTCTTTAAATCTTAAGAAAACTATCCTTGATTAGCTGGCCGAACTTCTCGCAAGTTGTCGAAAGAAGCATCAATAGATTACAATTAGCCCCATCAGATTCAGTCCATCCTCTGCCACTTAATAGTCGACCTCCAAGTTTGGTCAATCACAAGTTCTTCATTTCGACACACGCAAGTCTGCATACGAGTGCAAAGATTTTGCCTGAACTCCTACTGTGGATCTCCAATGAGCTAGCAAGTCATGACAAATGACAATTCACTCTCCATAATAAACTCTGTATGGCCCGAACGGCCCACTAGCAGATAGTTACGGCTGTCACTATTAGTATGTTACACATTCCGTCTATATAAAGGACCCTCCAGATGTGCTTTCTCTCCGAAGCTCAAACTTTCTACCCTTATTCTGCTCATTTTTTCTATCTAAGTATTCCATTCTTGTTGAGACAGAGAACTAACTTGACCGTCAGAGAATCTTATCAGAGCCAATTTCGGTCAGGACTTCATCTTGCAGGTCTTGTTGACGATCCCAATCTCTCCAGCTTCAGTGATCTCTGGCATCTACATCATTTTCCATATCAGTAGGATTGGCGCTAGAGGAAAGGATCTTTGAGCTCTTGTTCTAAAAAAAGTGATCGGTCGAGTTCATCTTCTTTCTTTCATCTTTAATTCTTTAATTCTTTTTCCTCTGATCTCTCCTTGTTCTTGTAAGATGCCACCAAAGAAGATTGCAACCTGGCAATCTACTGCATTTGTCGTCAGATCAAACCAAGATCAACCTGCTCTGACTCCATCTCTGGCACCTCAACCCCCTCCACAGGCGGTCAAGATGGATTTTGAGCAGTTCAACCTGCTGGTATAGTAAGTTAGAGGCCTCACTGAGATGGTGCAAGCCATGCAACAGCCTCCGATAACAGCACAGCTAGAAAGACCCCATCAGAAAGAAGGCCTACATAGGCAAGTAGACCAGAAATCCCTAGAAAGAAAAATGAGAGAGCAGAGAGCCCTTGTTCTGATCACGATCCTTCTTTTGGAGAGACTCTCCCCATCTACAGCCAACAGTCCTCTGAGATCTGTGATCGAGATGATATTCTCAATCAAAGGGTCCAAAAATGAATTGATAGATTAAAAAACTCCACCATGCCGCCTCAGTCCACAACGACAACATCTGCACTGATCCTCCATTCTCTGCCTGGATCATGTAGGAGCCCGTCTCACCGAACATCAAGCTTCCTCACTTTGAAAGTTATGATGGAACCTCCAATCCAATCGATCGTCTCGAAGATTTCAGGACTATGATGCTGCTCCATGGCGCTCCTAGCACCATTCTCTACTGAGCTTTTCTCTCTACACTAAAGAGAGCAACAAGAAATTAGTACTCGGACCTCAAATCGAATGCCATCTTTTCTTTCGATCAATTGAGCCAAGAATTTGCGGCTTATTTTATCAGCAGCCGACGCTAGAGGCGAGGTTCTGACTTTTTTGTCAATATCAAGCAGAAGAAAGGAGAGTCTATCCAAGCTTATGTCAATCACTTCAATACTGCTACTCTAGAGGTCCACAATCTAGATCAATCTATTACTACGGCTACACTGAAGGATGGCCTCTAGAAGAATGATCTTCTCTTCTTTCTGGAGAAGAAGTACCCCTAGAATTTTGCCGGCATGCTGGCCTGGGCTGAAGGCTACGCCCAAACGGAGGAAGCCTTCAAACAAAAAGATGAAGAGATTGCAAGAAAGCAGTAGGTGGGCAAATCAAGTAAGCCTATAGTTGTTGAGAAGCTGAGTGAAGCTCGATCGTGCTCCAGAACCCCTTCTGAGTGCTGACGAACTCGGACTCCATCCCAAGCTCATCGATAGAAAAGCTTGGACCGAAGGGCACAATGGGGCTCCCCACTAAGAAGGTTTCATAATTACGTCCTTCTGAATGCTCTTAAGATCCAAGTACTGATAAAAATAAAAGAGCAATTGCCAAGACTAGAAAGAATGAGGACTCACTCGATCCGATGTAATCCTAACAAATATTGCCTCTACAATCGTGACCACGGCCATGATATAGAAAAATGCATCCAGCTCCAAGATGAGATCGAGGAGCTCATCAAAAGAGGTCGGCTGGATTGATTCCTAAGACGTCGACCAGAAAGAAGAAAAGATCGGCTAAGGGCCTTGCCCCAGCATGAACTATCTCAAAGAGATGAACCGCAGGAGGATTGGCCTCCACTCAAATTAATTAACACCATTGCTGGGGAACATCGACGGGGGAGGCAAGTGGATTGATAGAGCTGGTGAAGAAACAATGGACTGAAGAATCCATTGCTTTTACTAAAAAAGATGCTCAATTGGTTCAATTCCTGCATAACGACGTGGTTGTAGTAACTTTAAATATTGCTGACTATGATGTACGCCGTATTTTAATTGATAATGAAAGCTCTGTTGATATTTTATTTTAGGATGTATTCTCTATAATGTCTATACCTGACAATAGAATGGGGCCAATAAGTTTTCCCCTAGTGGGATTCATTGATGATGCGATGCTGGTTGAAGAAATAATAACCTTATCTGTCATGGCAGGTCGGTTCCCAAGGCAGTCAAAGGCCTAAATGAATTTTTTGGTAGTGAAGGCTCCTTCAGCTTACAATGCCATTCTTGGCCGACCTGGCTTGAATGCACTTCAGACGGTAATTTTGATCTATTATTTGAAAATGAAGTTTCCAACTAGTTATGGGGTTGGAGAAGTCAGAGGAGATCAAGCTCTTGCAAGGCACTGTTATACTATTACTTTACAAAGAGAAAAGCAGATGGAATCTTATCCGATGGATGGGCTTGATGCTCGTGATGATCTAATAGAAGAACGAGGAGAATCAATCGAAGATCTAGTTATAATTCTTTTAAATGATGAGCACGAAGATCATATTGTTAAAATTGGTTCCAACCTGAGGGAGAAGGTCAGCAAGCAGCTCATCGCCTTCTTATGGAAGAATGCTGATGTTTTTGCCTGGGTACCTGCAGACATGCCTGGGATTGATGCTGAAGTCATGGAGCACCGACTGAGCGTAAACCTGTCAGTTGGTAAAGCAAAAGAAGCATGGCTTGCATCAGAGCAGCAAAAAGCCATTGAGGATGAGGTCGACAAACTCTTCAAAGCCAAGTTCATTCGAGAAGTATACTATCCAGATTGGATTGCCAACATCATCCTCATTAAGAAGGCAAGTGGCAAGTGAAGGATGTGCATAGACTTCACTGACTGGAACAAGGCCTATCCAAAAGGCAACTATCCCTCGTCAAGAATTGATCAACTAGTGGATGCAACTTCAGACCATGAGCTCCTCACTTCCGTGGATGCTTTTTTCGACTATAATCAAATCCAGATGGCACCAAAAGATGAGAAAAAAATTACTTTTATTGCTGACCGTGATCTTTATTATTATAGAATTATGCCATTTGGACTGAAGAACATAGGTGTCACTTACCAGCATCTAGTGAATAAGATCTTCAAGGAGTAGATTGGCCGCAATATGGAGATCTATGTGGATCACATGCTTATTAAAAGTTGATCTTCATCAAATTACATCACCGATCTTAAGGAGACTTTCAGCACCCTCTGAAAGTACAAGATGAAGCTAAATCCTACGAAATGCACTTTTGGAATGACTTCAAAAATTTTTTTGAAATTCATGATATCGAGATGCAGCATTGAGGCAAATCTAAAGAAGATTAGAGCTATCCAAGAAATGACTGCTCTTAAAATAATGAAAGAAGTTTTGCATCTTACAGGCAAGGTGGCAGCCCTGAATCACTTCATCTCGAGATTGATGGAGCACTGCATGCCCTTTTTTCAAGTACTTAAGTAGCCTAAGAACTTCAATTGGACTTCGAGTGTCAGTGGGCTTTTGAAGAATTGAAGAATTATCTTAGTTTACCTTCACTCCTTGCCAAACCTGAACCTGAAAAAGAATTATTTCTATATTTGGCGATGTCCCTGGCGGCCATTGGAGCTATCCTAGTCAAAGAAGAAGCTAAAATTCAAAAGTCAATCTACTATATAAGTAGAGTTCTGAGAGATGTGGTGACAAAATATACCAAACTAGAAAAATTGACTTATACTTTATTGATTACAGTCAGGAAGCTTCGACCTTATTTTCAGTGGCATACAATTACCTTCCTCACTAATCAGCCTAAAAGGATAATTCTTCACCAACTTGATACTTCTGGGAGGATAGCAAAATGGACGATCGAGCTAACCGAGTTTGATATTAATTTTCAACCTTAGCCATCCATTAAAGCTCAGATATTGACTGACTTTGTAGTAGAGTGCACCATCCCAGACGAAGCTGAACCTGAGCATCAAGAAGTTCATACTCTTGCGTATCCTAAAGAAAAAGTTGATCTCCTTGAAGATTTTTGGGCTTTATACGTAGATGGTTCATCCAATGCTTTGGGGGTACGTGCATGATAGATTTAATTAATTTGGAGAAAATTATTACTGAGTATGCTTTGCACTTCGAGTGTCCCGCCATCAACAATGGAGCTGAATACGAAGCCCTAATCTCGGGATTGAGGATAGCTAAAGAACTGAAAGTAAGGCATTTAAAGGATTATAGTGATTCTTAATTAGTGGTTGGATGGGTCAGCAATACCTACGAAGCTCGAGAGAAAAGCATGAAGAAGTATTTGCTGACTTGGTGAAGCTGAGGTAACTAACAGAACTTCAAATGAGGTAACCAATTGAACCCTACTTCAGGGGATAAAAGCAACACTACAACAAAATCTTTTTTTGCAATGCAATATTTTCATCGCAAATAAGCAATTTCCATCGCTAATAATTATTAGTGATGAAAATTTTATCGCTAATTCTTAGTCATAAAAAAATGGGATCGTAGATAATAATTAGCGATGAAAACTCCATTTTGATCGCTAATAAAAAAATTTTACGATGAAAGATTTTCATCAAAAAAAAAATATTCATTAAATTATTTATAATAAAAATTTTTGCGATGGTACCCAAATTTTTTTATTATAAATAATTTTTTTAATGAAATATTTTTATCATAAATAAAAAACTTATTTATGATGAACACTTTCCAATGCAAATAAAAATTATTTACGATGAAATTTTTCATCGCAAATAAGATTATTATTTTTGATGAATATTTTCTATGCAACTTTTCCATCATAAATAAGTTTTATTTGCAATGAAAAATTTCCTTCAGAAATAAGTTTTTTATTTACGATGAAAAATTTTCATCGTAAATAATTATGTCATAATTTTTTTAAAAAAATTATAAATAAATATATTTTATATTTTTAATATTTATATTCATAATTTATAAAATTAAAATAAAAATTTATAAATAAATTTTATTATTTTATCCATAATAAATTTCATCATTTCATTATATAAAAAGTATTTCATTACAATAAGTATTTTTTGGTAAATAAATATAAAAGATCTAAAATAAAAGTAAAAATAGAAGAAAATAGGCCGTCGGCTATCATGCATCGATAATATCTAGAGAAGAAGAATGGGCTGAAGGAGGGGAGCACTCAGAGGAGCTTGGATCGGCCTACTGCTGCCTCATCAGCTGCATCATCTGCTCCATCTATGCCATCCACTCTATCATCTACGATAAGAATAGCTGGTACTCGTTGATGCATATAGTCAACTCAGCAGTCCGCTATCGATCCTTAGCAGTCTGTCTCTGTATCTCCATCAATCGAGCATCACAAGCAGCATGGATGCCATTCCTGGATGAGCATGAAGATGTAGGAGCTCTGATCCTATTTTCTAGTCTTCTAACATAACAGGATCTCGTACCAAGCACCTGATCATAGATCTCATCATTTATGGGTGCGATCGAGCTCTCTGAGATAGGTTGGAATCTAATGTCTATCATATGATCCTAAAAATTAAAGTTATAGTTATTTTAAATTTATACTAAAAATTAAAATATCAATGAAAAAAATAGTTGAAAAAACTTACGTAAAGCTCCTAGGTTCCCACCGTCCAGTCCCTTGACCATCGCTGATGGATCCACTGGTAGATCTCGATCCTATCAGGAAGCTCGTCACTCTTTACATTTCTCTACAATTTGAGAATAATTAATATATTTTTTTAAATAGTTAAAGAGTTAAAATATAATAAATAAAAATTACTTACCATCTGCTCCATATGGCGAGCGAATGGCCTCAAACTCCCATAATGCGAGACTGTCTGTCTCACCCGATTCGTGGTATTTTTGGCATATCAATCTTGTATAATTAATAGTCAAATTAGTTAGTAAGTAACTGAATTTAAAAATAAATGATTTAATTATTAAATTCTAAATAAAAGAAAGTTATCTGATATGCTGGATCCTCGTACGTGTGGCATATGACAACCCAGTCTTTGATACCGATGCTGTCATATGGCCACTGCCACACTGCCTCCACCCCTTGGTCATGCACTACAGCATACTAGTGATGATGAATGCGATGTCGATACTTCTACAAGCATAAATGATCATCTACAGCTTGCTACACACGATCATGCTCAAAATCAATAATCTCAAATATGGCCTGCCAATAACAAATATTATAAGAATACAGTGTTAATTAAATATTTAAATAAATATTATTATACTCATAAGTGGCTATAGAAGACCTTCCTCTGAGGTCATATAACCTGATGCCAATCGAAGAGCATTGTCAGGGCATAGCTGCGGCAAATGATATCTAGCTTAGTCTGCCATGGCTCGCACCATCCCCCAATAGGCCTGGTGTAGCCTAACGAAATCTCGATGTGGAGACACTGTCCTTCATGCTCGCATCTCCAATGGTCAAGGGCGAGGTTCTTCGACGGACCTCATCCTTGCCTCACCATTGATAGAGAATAGCCTAAAAAAATAATGAATAAAATATTAGTATGATAGTCATCTATAAATCTAATAGCTATGTAGATTAAAATTAAATTTTATTATATAAAAAAAAATAAAAATACTAGTCGAGGCTGGCTCACTCGAACCCGCCTCACTTGAACCCGCCTCTATAGGACCGTCTGGTGACTCCGATGGTGCAGCAGTGGAAATGGGAGAAGGCTCAAGGGTTGGCTGGAAACTTGAATGTCGTCATCTCGCTCCCGATGCCATACGTGTAATGCTTATGTTGTGCAGGATCCTTGACATTATTGAGGCTAAAGAAAGAGTGGGGTGTGCCTCCTTCCTCCAAGCTTGGAGGTGTGCCCCTTAGGGCAAAGTGTGAAGAAACCAGAGAGAAGGAGAGATATGGGAGAAAACAGCTCTGTTGATTTCTATTCTCTTTTTTCTCTACTAAGATTTACAATATACATGTATATATATATACCTATACATGGACCGAAATTCTAACCCATAAAAAACTTCCTAGGCTAACCCAGTCCAAATGCACTCACCCAAATCTATGTACACCCATGGTTTGATCATGCACTCAATCCCATGGATCCAAACTCGATCCAAACTCTAAGTAGCCCCCATGAGATTCAAACCAGGGTCTCATGATCGTAGAGGGCTGAACCTCCATCCTAAAATCAAATCGGTCCTAGTCTTTCAGAGCCAACACCCTGACTCCTCCAATAGCCTTCCAAGGCTTGGAAGCACCACTAATCCTAATAATCTCCATCTTGGTGCCCCAAGTCTTGGCAAACCCTGTGTGAACTGTCTGCACCATCCTACTACCTCCAGAACTGACATCGTCCCATTGAAGCCACCTCGCCTTCTTAGCTGCAACACTGACCTATGCTCCACAGCCCCTAAGACTTATGCTCCACTGCACTCCTTGGCCTCGAATTGATGCCCTCCTACTCTAACCCCATGGCTGCAATACCAACCCGTGCTCTGTAGCACACCCAGACAACTTTCTGTGCAAACTCTAATGCCTCTGTCAATCCTCTTCAACTTTCATGCACACTTAGAGACCTTTGGGATGACCGCCTCCATAGCTGAAGACCTGGCTTGCTCTTTCGCACCATCCTAGAATTGTAGAATCCTTTCTACTTGGCAGCTGCATCAGTTTTCTTAAACTTTTCTGAAAAACCTACAACATTCTTGTACTAGCACATGTTGTACCATCTGATACGATCTTCTTAGAGCTATACCTATCTATCTGCACATACCGCTCCACCTGAAACTATGCATCACCGGTGCTCTAAACTCATGCCAAATTTTTTCACCGCCTGTGAAGCCACCTCTATGGAGCTCTACCTGTGAAGCCATCTCTCTAGAGCTCTACCTGTGAAGCCATCTCTCTAGAGCTCCACCTGATCCAAAGTTCATTTGATGCTGCAAAAGAATCTGACTCTGTCACCGAGTCACCCGAGGCTAACCACTCAATATTGCATTATTGAGCCTACCACTACACCTCGATCACTATCGTTGCTCCTTCGGATCCTTCGCACTCCATGGATCCCACCGAAGCCATCTAGGATACCTCCGCAACCTATGGGCACCTCCAAAATCTTTAGAAGCTCATCCAACTTCTCTGAATCAGTGACTGAATCCTAAAAAATTCCATCCAAGCACTTCTCTTCTTCTACCCCTGCACCAGCCATCACTTCAGTTGCGTCCGAAAGAACTACAGCTCAAACTCTACCCTGGGCTTAGACCCATCTATCTCATCTCGAGGCTCCTGAGACTTTCTGAATCTCCTTAAGACCTACTCTCGATCTCTTTGAGATGTCGTCCAACACTCTCTGCTGAGATACCTTTCTCGACTACTGCACCGTCAAGCCTCTCTCAATCCCAGACCTCCAAAAAAGTGCTACTGCAGCATTCCAACTCTCCCTGCCTCATCTCGATACCGCCTCCTTATAGGTATCTAAATCCTTTCTTGCTAAACACAAACCATCCTCCACCTGAACCATGACTTTCCCTGGTGCTCCTGTAGAAAAAATCTGATCCAAGATACTCCCGACTGCTAGATGCCCCTGGCACTCCTTGAGACCTCCTGGCTCTCCTTGAGATCTGCTTCCAATCTTTCTGAGATGCCCTTTGTTAGATATGTGTGCCCTAGAAGCCAAAATTGGCTGACACTTGTAATACACTTCTAAGGGCAAAATTATAATTTTGACTATAAATAATAAAAATAAATTATTTTCTATCATATATGTATATTTAGTGTCTGTGATACATCTCTTGAATTAATGGTAATGATAATTCTTATTTTTAAGAGTTGAAAATTTAAGGCAAAAATTTTCATTATTAACTCATAAAATGCTCCTGACCGTAGGATCATCATGAGGATGATGATTGATCCGAAAGGTTAGTGTACAATCACTTCTTTATAGTAGATGAGTCTTGAGTCGATGGTGTAGAGACACCGAAGCGAGAGTACAGATACTCGTTAAAGAACGAGGGCACTGAGCGTGACCACCTCAAGTAGCCATAAGAAAGTCTACCTTCTCATCGATGACTGACTCGATGCTGCAGTGGTGTGTCTGGTTCTTTGACCTGAGGTGCATCGATAGTTCACCTTGAGGGTGTTATAGTTTGACTACACCATGACTCGATCTTCTAGCTATTCGGAATCCTGAGGTGTATGTTGGCTATAGCATGTTCATTGTAGAAATTAAATTACACCAAGATAGAATCTATCTATTTTGGTGGATGAGGAGCGGCTCTATGATAATTATGAGAATCAAGTCCATAATCCCATGGCCATGGTAGAGTGTGAAATAATAGAAAGAGTTTTTATTAAGATTTTCATATTAGACTTGAATCGAATGATTAAATCATATGATAGAAATTAGGATTTGACGAGTTCATCTTAACCCTAATATGATCGGAGCTCAAGATAGAAGAACTTAATCACCCAAGTAGCTGCACTGAGAGGTTCATTTTTAGTTTTGATGGGTTGCCACCATATACTGCTAGGTGTCACTTATGAATTTTAAGAGCAACTAGAATGATTTTGATGATCGATCATTCTAGTTGTCTGAATCAGAAGAGTTCTGATTCATCAAAAGAAGTTTTGATGATGTCAATGATGGAGATTATGACATGTCCCATTACTATACAGAATTGAACCTAACTAGGTCACATAAACAAGAGTTTGGATCTGGATATCATCAATTGGACTAATCCAGTTCAGTTGATTTGAATAAGATTCAATTAGGTTCAAGAAAACATGCTAGCACACGATTGAGCCTAACATTCTTCTTTTTCTATCATTAAATGTTGTCTCGACTGAGTCAAATGAGTTTGTGCTCACTCAGTTACCTTTGCCTAATCTAACTGGAGCTTGACCAAGTCAGAAAAAGATTATCTTAATTTATGAGATAAATTTGAGACAACACCTACCATTTTCCGTCACCTACTAATTCTTATACTTTGACTTGGTCAAATGTTGACCTTTGATCCTTGGACATCTTCCCATATGTCATGTACTTATTAGAGAGCAGATAGGGGCTTGTCTCCTCTCTAAAAATTAGAAAGAAAGAGGGTGCACGCCTAGGATGGCGTGCGCCCATAGATAGGAACACTGGAGTTCCATACGGATGGGACTCTAGGTTGCTTGTTGGATTCAAACAAGGTGACCCTCACCTATAGACTTTGACTAATCTTAGGTGCCACCTTAGGATGAATCCATGGGTCTCTCATCCTATCAATCAGATTTAGATCTAATTAAATGAAGCAACATGATTGGCCGGGGTGATGCAGCATTGCATGGCACAGCAGAGTCTATAAATAGACCCTATCTGTGCCCACTTTAAAAGAACTTCTCTCCTAGCCATGCCCTAAGGCTGCCCCTCTCCCCCTTCCATGTCAACATCTAGCCCTCTCTTTCCTCTCCATGCCCAAAAAAGTTGGGTACTTTAGATTAGTGCGAGTCAGGCAAGAAAAGATTGATGAAAAAGAAAGAAGGCAACACTACTGCAGAGACGACGGGTGATCTTCAGAAGGTGTTTTGAAGATCCTCCAAATTAGATCCGGATCTAATTTTTGGAAAAAAAAGAGAAGAAGAAGATCTCCAGATCTAGTCCAAGTAGATATCGATAGAGGTCAAGTACTTGCATGGCTAGATCCAGAACCTCAGAGCTTCCGCAAGATCATCAATGGGTAATCGGATTACCCAGGATCAAGGTAAAATTAATTCAAAAATAATTTAATTTTATTTTTTTAATTATTAAATCATAAATTAAATTTAAAAAGTGTCAGATCTGATTTAGATATAAGAGAAGAATTTTTGAAATATGCCTCTCGATCCAATCAGATCTGAACAAACTTGATCCAAAAAATCATGATTTTTCTTCAACTAGTATCAGAGCCAGGCTCTTATTAAATTTATTTAGATCTAATTTAATCTAATTAATTAGTAATTTTAGATATCACATGAGATATGATTAGATCTAAAATTAAAAAATAAAAAATTAAAATTAATTGATCTAGATCTAATATGTATGAGATACATAATTAGACTAGGAATAGAATTATTCTATGTGTGTCTAGTATAATCATATTTTTTATTTAATTAAATATAATTTTTAGATCTATTTATTTTCTATTTTTTGATATTATAAATATTATAATTAGATCTAAAAATAAAAAATAAAATAAAATTAATTTGTTCATATGAGATATGATAGTTGCATGTTTAGACTAGTTGTAGAATAGTTCTGTAAGTAGGTTTAGATTAAATTTTATTTGATAAGATCAAATTTAAATTTAATTTTTTAGATGATTATGAGATAATTTGGATCTGAAAAATATGCATGCATGATATATGTGATATGTACAAAATATATTTTAATTAGATCTTTTATATGAGATATATACTTAGATCTAATTTATTTTTGTAGATTAGTTGTATTTCTGATTAAGATGTTCCCCTTGGCCATCCGATCATAAGAACAAAATAAGGCTTAAAGATCCTCTACTCTCATTCGATGGGATGTTCTTATGATGTGTAGGGGTATTGCGCGTTCGTTCTTAATTAAAAATTGAAAACTTACTTTCTGCAAAATTCTAACTCCTAAAATCCTAGAATCTTATTTACATGCTTTGTTTAAGAACCCTGACTTAATTAAAAATTAAGTTTATGAAATATCAATTAGATCTAAAATTGAGAATTTTAAATCTAAAACATATTCATAAATCTGGGTTCGGGCTTGGGTAGCTCAATTAGGTCTAGCGGTTGATCAAACCGAATCAAGAGTTGGTTAGATGGGATCAACAATGCTTAAATTGATCAGCCTAATAGGATTAAGTCTGAATCAAGATCGAGTCATGCGAGTGATCGATCAAGCTAAGACCTAATTAGGCTCAGTGGTTAGAGTCTGGATTGTAGGCTAACCCGATTGGTTCTATCTCAACAATTTGGTATCTAAGATAAGTTTGGCAGATATGATCGACTGATTTTTAATTGGGAGCTACTGGAATTGAATGCGTTCTTGTCGAGTTAATGGCATATCCCTTCCATCGGTCTCACTTACCTGGCCATGTTTGTTGACTCAGTTCTGATCTGAGGTGGTTAATAATCTGAGCTAACCCATGCCATCAGGTTAGTCATAATGATTATGACTATGTCAAATCTAGTTTAATGAGACCTAAACTAAATCTCCCTAAGAAAAGATTAAGTCATGGTCTTCCACCATTGTAGATGTGCGGGCCTTTTCTGAGGTTGATTGTTCTTGGCTGGTTACAGTGGCTCAGTTACACCGAAAGATGCAACCATGTCTATTAGGCATTGGATGCTATAGGCTGGAGGATGGATTGGGCTCAATATTCTGGGTACGATGAGAGATCCAATTAGAAATTCAATCTATGCAAATGGTGGGTCTGACTTAACTAAGAAGTGGATCAATATTTTGAACACGGTGAGATTCATGAATTAGAGACCATGTTTGGATGCATCATGATTAGAAAATCCTTGAACAAGAGTTGTTCACTTATTGGCTAACCCATCATCAATAACTGTTAGGTGAGGTGATGAGTCAGTTGGTGGAACCGCACCATCCATTAAAAATCAGTAATCATGAAGATTTTTACATCTCTATAGAGGAAGTATAGAGATTCGAGAAAATAGTGAGAGCTAATTTATTTTAAAATAAAATCTCTAAATAAATTGGTTAAGTCTTAATTACAATATCTAACTAGAAACTTTGACTCTCTACAGAAAGATGTCTGCATCCAACCTACTAGCATGAATCCTGGACACCTATAGACTGACCGGACCAAATTACAAGAATTGACTCCAAAACTTCAAAATCATTTTGGGTTCTAAGAAGTTAACTCATGTATTAGACCAGGATCCTCCCACCTTATCAGTCCGTCCATCTGCTGAACAGAGAGCATCTCTGGATAAGTGGACTGACAAAGATAATAAGGCCAGATACTACATATTGGGCTCGATGTTTGATGAGCTTCAGTACCAACATGAAGATATCAGGATTGCTCGCCAAATGTTGGCTCACCTACAGGAGATGTATGGTGAATAGAGGCATGCAGCCAAGTATCAAGTCACTAAATGACTGTTCAAGACTAAGATGCACGATGGACAGTCAGTCCAAGATCATTGTCTGATGATGATCAAAGACTTGAAAGAGCTTGAGAAGCTCGGAGTGAGGTTAGACTTGGATCTGCAGAATGATATAATTCTGCAATCCTTGACTGATGCGTATGGGCAGTTCATCATGAACTACCATATGCATAAACTTCAAAATTTTTTTGGCCGAACTTATGAACATGCTCGTTACCGCTAAGCTTTCCATGAAAGATTCTAAAGGCTCAGGCTTGCTATGGAACGGACTTCTTCCAAGAGAAAGTCTTTTGGAAAGAAGAAGAAGTCTGCAAAAAAGAAAAAGGTGGAAGGAAGAAAGAAGAAAAAGGTAGAGCTGAAGAAGACCGCTGACAAAAAAAAATATTTCCATTGCAATAATGACGGCTACTAGAAGCGGAACTGTCCTACATACCTGGCCATCCTAAAGAATAAGAAAGAGGCTGGTCTTTCTGGAGGTATGCTCGTTATTGAGTCTAATCTTACGATTTCTTCTGCATCTAGTTAGGTGCTTGACTCTAGTTTCAGTGCTCATTTGTGCACTTCTATGCAGAGTCTAACAGAAGGCTGAGAAAAGGTGAGATGATCCTGCACGTCGAAAATGAAGCAAGGATTGCTTCCACGACCGTGAGAACATACCCTCTTCGACTACCATCTGGTTTAGACTTAGTATTAAAAGACTGTTATTATGTACCTACAGCAGGCACGAATTTGATTTCTATTTCTTGCCTTATAGTAGAAGGCTATAAAATTAGTTTTCTTAAGGACCATTGTAACATTCTTTATAAAAGAAATAAAATTGTAAGTGATTTTCTTATTAACGATCTTTATCAGTTACATGTTGATGTATCTATTTTTAATTTTGAGCAAAATA
>QRFJ01002129.1:117811-146758 GCA_006176705.1 Cocos nucifera | reverse complement strand
TGGATATCATCAATTGGACTAATCCAGTTCAATTGATTTGAATAAGATTCAATTAGGTTCAAGGAAATCATGCTAGCACACGATTGAGCCTAACATTCTTCTTTTTCTATCATTAAAAGTTGTCTCGACTGAGCCAAATGAGTTTGTGCTCACTCAGGTACCTTTACCTGGATCTGACTGGAGCTTGTCCAAGTCAAAAAAGGGTTATCTTAATTTATGAGATAAATTTGAGACAACACCTGCCATTTTCCGTCACCTGCTAATTCTTGTACTTTGACTTGGTCAAACATTGACCTTTGGACATCTGCCCATGTGTCATGCACTTATTGGAGAGTAGATAGGGACTTATCCCCTCTCTAGAAATTGGAAAGAAAGGGAGCGCACGCCTAGGATGGCGTGCGCCCATGGATAGGGATGCTGGAGTCCCATACGGATGGGACTCCAGGTTGCTTGTTGGATTCAAACAAGGTGACCCTCACCTATAGACTTTGACCAGTCTTAGGCGCCACCTTAGGATGAATCCGTGGGTCTCTCATCCCACCAATCAGATTTAGATCTGATTGAATGAAGCAATATGATTGGCAGGGGTGATGTAGCACTGCATGGTGCAGCAGAGTCTATAAATAGATCCTATCTGTGCCCACTTTAAAAGAACTTCTCTCCTGGCCACGCCCCAAGGCTGCCCCTCTCCCCCTTCTATGCCAACATCTGGCCCTCTCTCTCCTCTTCATGTCCAAAAAAGTTGGGTACTTCAGATTAGTTTGAGTTAGGCAAGAAAAGGCTGACGAAAAAGGAAGAAGGCAGCACTGCTGCAGAGACGATGGATGATCTTCAGAAGGTGTTTTGAAGATCCTCCAAATCAAATTCAGATATGATTTTTATAAAAAATAAAGAGAAGAAGAAGATCTTCAGATCCAGCCTGAGTGGATATCGATAGAGGCCAGGCACTTGCGTGGCTAGATCCAGAACCTCGGAGCTTCCGCAGGATCATCAACGGAGAATTGGATTACCTAGGATCAAGGTAAAATTAATTCAGAAATAATTTAATTTTATTTTTTTAATTATCAGATCATAAATCAGATCTAAAAAGTGTCAGATCTGATCTAAATTTGAGAAATTTTTTTTTAAAATATACCTCTTGATTCAATCAGATCTGAATGAATCTGACCCAAAAAATCAGGATTTTTCTTCATCCTTGACACTCTCTACTGAGATACCTTCCTCGACTACTGCACCATCGAGCCTCTCTCAACTCCTATGCATTCAAAAAAGCACTACTGTAGCATTCCAGTGCTCTCTAGCTGGTCTCTACGCCACTCTATAGTTATCTAGTCCTAACCTACTGGATCTCTATAGATCATCCATCTCCATTACCTTCAAGGCTCCACCCTGTTGCACCGCTGAATGTATCCCAACTATTTTTCACAGTCTTCCAACAAACTGAATAGTTGCTTCTTTAGCTCTACCTCGATCTCAAGCCCTTGAGTGATCTTTCATCTGACACACCAAATAAAATCATCACCAGCAGCCTAGCTGCATCCAAGAGAATAGCACAAACCAAGAGAAAATCAAAAAATAAAAAAACTCTCCAAAGCACCTTTGATTTTTTTCTCTTTCTTGGAACCTCCCAAACCCTTCTCACATTCTCCTTCGTTCCATCCCATAAATAGAACTAGCCAGACCACCTATTGCCATGACCATCGACCGACCGCCTTTGCCCGCACACCATCATTGGATCTAGGCATGTTCACCGTGGGCTCGAATCTGAGCACCACCACCAGATCTGGGAGTGCCACCACCATCAGATCTGGGCTCGTGCATCGAAAGGAAGAACGGAGGCCCTACACCATCTTGTCGGCTTGGATCCACGTGCCATCATCGGATCTGGGCATGGCCACTATCGCATCAGCACTCCATCATCGAATCCATGTGCCTCGAGCCAGCTCTCCACTGCACGCGCATCACCGCCTCCTGATCCAATGCCATCACGGCATCCGTAGCCACTGGACCCCATCGCCTATGCTGCCATCGGAGTCGATGCTGCTGCTTGCAACGTTACTCCCCATGAAGAAGTAGACGACCGTGCCGCTCCCTCTCCGAATCTCCCGCAATTGCCTACTTATGGATCTCGCTCGTTCTGCCCACGAGCGCCACTGTCGACCACCTACGGGATCTGCCTCCGCATGCCACGATTGGCCACCTAGTCATCGAAAACTACCTCCACGCATCAGTTCACGGCCACTAGGCTCAGAATCGATGGCCAATCACTGGCCACCGTCAGATCTGAGAGGAAGAAAGGAGGCCTACCGACCCACAAAATAATTTTTTTTTCTTCCACTGTTGAATCTCCCATTCCTACGCTGAATCGCACCTTCATCTCTCCTCGTCAAGATGGCTTTGATACCAATTATTGTGCAGGATCCTTGACATTGTTGAGGCTGAAGAAAGAGTGGGGCGCACCTCCTTCCTCTAAGCTTGGAGGTGCACCCCTTAGGGCACCTTGGTGTGTGAAGAAACCAAAAAGAAGGAGAGATATGGAAGAAAATGGCTCTATTGATTTCTATTCTCTTTTTTCTCTACTAGAATTTATAATATACATACATACATACATACATACATACATACATACATACAGATATATATATATATATATATATATATATATATATATATATATATATATATATATATATATATATATATATATATATATATATAGAGAGAGAGAGAGAGAGAGAGACACACACCTATACATGGACTGAAATCCTAACCCATAAAAAACATCCTAGGCTAACCCAATCTGAATGCACTCACCCAAATCCATATATACCCATGGTCTGATCATGCACTCAATCCCATGGATCCAAACCTAGTCCAAACTCTGAGTAGCCCCCATGAGACCCAAACCATGGCCTCATGATCGTGGAGGGCTGAACCTCCACCCTACAACTAAATCGGTCCTAGCCCTAGGATCATACCTATCCTAGTCTCCTAGAGCCAACATTCTGACTCCTTCAATGGCCTCCCAAGACTTGGGAGCACCATTAATCCTAATAGCTTAAACTATACATATAATTAACTTAACATATAAATAAATATAATAATGAATAATAATAGCAAAAAACTCATAAATGCTAATGAATAGAATTGTATTGCATACCATTATTGCAAGAGAAGATTTAACAAAAGATATAGATCTACTTATCAATGTTCGTATCCTTCTCGATTTTTAGATCTTTCGTTGAATCACAATAATCAATTAATGTATCATGATCTATCTCATCATCATTTATGAACTGATCATCGCCCTCTAAATCATCAAGATTAAATATAAAATCAGCTTCAACTTTATTGGATGGCAAATTAGCCCTATTCAAAGGAACTAGCATAAGTTCTTCATCAATAAGGTGGCATCAAGAATAACATTTGAAGCGTAAGCATCAAGAAATTTCATGATTTTGAACCATCCACAAAAATTCTTCTTCTCGTCGCCAAATAGTGAATAACATGTAGGTGGCATAAAAAAATTATCATCTTGATGAACTAAATGCAATTTTAATCAGATTTTTATTTCTTGCAAATCAAGACGAGCTTTTGAATTATCTTTTATTTTTTCTATGATGTTTAATACTGTACTGATAATATTATCATAAATATTCTTCTCAATATGCATTATATTCAGGTTATGATGAAGTAATAGCTGCTTCTAGTATGGTAGTTCTAAAAATAGGCTTTGCTTCGTCCAATTCAGCTCAGCTTCAGTATGCTTTTGCTTGCGAGTATCCAATATTTTTCCAAATTTCATATTTCCAATGGCTTCAAATTATGCTAATACTTCCACTCCACTTAACTCCTTACGTGGTAAACGTCGGTCAAACTTACCATCAAAATATTAGTTATAATGGATCCTCCAAGAGTAATTAGCAGGTAGAAACCACCAATGATCCATGAAGTAGATTTTCCTTTCGTGCTTTAAATATAAGGAGGACGTATCCTTGTTGCATATTAGACATACCAGATATCCTTTGGTACTCCATTCATATAAGTTTCCATACGTAGGAAAATCATTTATCATCCATAAAATCAATGTATGCAACTTAAAATTTCTTCGACTGACAGTATCATATGTCTATACTTCATTTTTCCATAGCTCCTTTAGATCATCCATTAAGGATCGTAGATATCATCAATTTCATTACCTAGTGCTTTCGGACCTGAAATCAATGGTGATATAAAAATAAATGACTCTTTCATACATTTTTAAAGTGACACACTATATACAATTAGCATTATAGGCCACATGTTGTAGAAAGTAGTCAAATTATCAAAAGGATTAAATCCATCTATCGCTAGATCAAGTCGGATATTGCATGAGTCACTCGCAAATAGTGGATACTTTGAATCGAAGTCTTTCCATACTACAGAGTCAGCCGGATGGCTAAGTATATTGTTGCCCATCAAGACAACCCAAGAGGAGGGATGAATTGGATTTTTCAAAATTTAAACAAGTAGTATGATATTTTCAAAAACTAGTGAAGTGATGGAGTATGTTTTAGTTTTATGTAACTAAGTATGCAGAAATATAGAAATATAAATGCAATAAAATAAAGAAAAATAAAGTAATTATAAACATAAAAAAATTTATAGTGGTTCGGTGCCTCTTGTACCTACGTCCACTTCTCAAGATCCATTTACAAATTTTACTATAATCTCTCCAAGATTACAGTCGAATAGTTTTCCAAGGCTTACTATCCAAAATCTAGTTGATTTTACATCGGCTCACCAACCACAACCAATCCACAAGCCAATCATTGGCTTACAATCTAATTTCTAGGCTTGGATGGGCCTTCCTCTTAGCTTCAAAATTCTATTGAAGCTAAGTTACAAGAAGAAGGAAAGTTAAATAATAGAAAATGAACAAAAAGCTCCTTTGATGAGCAAGTAGGTCGATGAAGCTTTTGGAATCTTTTTTGATGAAGGCTTTTGATCTTGTCTTCTTACTGAAAAGAATCTTTTGATTTGATGTTTCTTGGAGTTAAAAATTGAATGCTCTCTATTCAAGGCTTTTTGGATACTTTCTCTTAACTTTTTGATTCCTCTCAATGATTGAATGGTCATCTCACTTCCTCTAGATGTTTTATAGCTTATTTTCCATGTTTGGTAGGTTGGAGAAGGCCATTTGACCATTAGAGAAGTGAAAATAGCCATTTTAACCATTTCTACACAGTTCTGAGCATTCTGCAGAAACTAGCCATTGAGGCTCAAGTCGAATCTTGAGTCAACTCGAGCCTCAACTCAAGATCTTTTACTCTACTCATTCCTCTACTCGAGACTTTTTACTCTGCTTGATCCTCAGCTCATGGACCTCGAGTCGACTCGAGCCTCCGCTCGAGATCATTTCAACTTTTATCCCAAAAATCATGTCCTCTATATTTTTTCTGCGACTTCAACTTATGAAACTCTGAGTCGACTCGAGCCTCCTACTTGAGACTCTTCCGAACTTTGTCCTGAAAATTTTATTCTCTATATTTTCTCTACAACTTCAAGCTCAAGAACATCGAGTTGAGTCAAAGCCTTCGCTCAAGATCGTGTCATTTGAAATATCTGCATGCCAGTTTTGTATCAGCTCGAGCTAAATAACGAGCTGAATAAGGATGTCTGACTCGAGGGCTTTTTATGCTGAAAAATTATAACTTGCCCAAATATTTTTTTCTTCAATTTTAGTTTTGAGATGTCTCTTTCAAGCCTTGCTTTAGGTGTTATTCATGCCTCAAAAGCCTTCAATATTTCCTCAATGATCCTTAAATGTGCTTTTTAGAGATTTTTTATTTGATACTCTATAATTCATCCTGAAACATGATCTCAGCCTTTATTAGTCCAAACAATATACTCAAATATTTTATTCATCCTCAAAATCAATCCTTAGGATTAACAATCTTCTTCTTTTTGATGATGACAAAACTTTAAGTACATGAGCAAGAGATATATAATGACATGAATGCATTTGGGGTAATCCCTTTACATAGTTTCATATTTAGCTCACTCTCAATTCATGCTTATATTTTTAATATCAATTTAGAGTTAAATTTTTTATTTGTACTTATTGAGTGATAAATTGATAGCATATATCCATATATGTGCCAAGCATCAATATTAAACAATCAATATTTTACATGAGTCAAAGCATACATTTGATACATAGAGTATGTATGATGGTACAAACTCCAAACTCATAATGTACATCATATATGCTGAAAGTTTTAATCTTAACATATTCAAAGTGAATGAATGAATATATACTCATATACATATTAAGCCAAGATGCATCAAAGCATACATTATATACACAGTAAGCCATTTTCAAGATGAGTAAATATAAATATATGCTCATATACATATTACTCTTCCATTTTGTCATCAATCGAAAAGGTAAAATAAAGAAATACATTCCATGAGATCAATTTAAGAGATTAAAATAATGTAAGTGTAGATAATCATGAGTTTTATTGTATTTACAAAATGAGTGTGTTCTGTCTCAACACACCATGATACAATGTAACACTAAGTTTAAAACAAGACCAAGTTAAGCCATTACATATATAAGTGTCAAATACATAGAGTCAAATACAAACATGTATTCCGAATACATAATCCTAAGAACAATAAGTAACTAGACATCAAAGCCTATGAGGCTACTCATCATCAGAAGGGTTCTCTAATGTCTTGGATGAGGCTCGTGAGGTGGAAGGTCTAGCTCTCCTGCTCTTGATCCTAGCAGATGGTCCAACTATCTGTGAGGGAGTAGGTCCCATGCGAGCATAGACCCTTAATGATGGTCGACTCTCACTTGTGAATATCTGAGTAGATTGACTAGGTGACATAGATGGAGGAGCCGGAGGACGAAGCATCGTTGCTCTGACCGCTGCATCGGCTGCTGCTGCTAGTATTGCACCTGAAGCAAGTCTCTCGATCTTTTCTATCAGACTGTCCATAGCTCCAAGTACTGAGATGATGCCTTGCTGCTGTGCCTGTCCTATCCCAATAATGGCTACCATCATCTGTGTCACACCAGACTCGACTCTCCTCATGAGCTAAGCAAGCTCCTCAATAATACTAGAGTGATCAGTGGGTGAGACATGTGTGTACTTCCACTGCTCTAAAATAGTGAGCCTCTGAGATATAGATCTCATCTCTGCCTACACACCCTCCATCCTCTTAGATAAATCCTATATGTCTCTACTAACTCTGGTGGAAATCATATCCGTCAATCTCTCCATGAATGTAGAGTCAGTAGGTGGTGGCTGAGAGAATTTATTTATGGATGGAGCTCGAGGAGACATAGGCATACTAGGGTCAGGTGCATCTCTGGGTGCAATAGGAGTAGAGGGCTCTCCTATCTCTACTACTCTAGGCACTCTCCTCTCTTGACTAGAAATATTTTTTACCCATCTTTCTTCCTCCACATGGTACTCTATTCTGGTCAGAGCTTTTATGTTATATACATCGAAGTGAGACTGCTTCTTACTACCTTCATTCTCCAATGATACTACTGCTGTCTCCAAGATCTTGGTCAGAGCCATGCCATAGGATAAACACACCTTATTTTTAGATGCTGCCACTTTCATCTGATGCATCATAATTCCTGACAAATTTATCTGAGCATCCCGAACCATCAAGTACATCATACATAATTCTTTCTCTGAGATAAAGTCATGTCTCTCCAACTTTGGAATGAAAATGCTATCGAAAAATGTATCCTAAAGCCAATCATCTAGATTGTAGATGGTTAAGCTAAATATAATTTATACTTAAATTTTAATTAAATAAAATTATTATTTTGATAATTTCATCATTTTATGCATCTTTCTATAATGAACTCTCTGTGATGAAGTCCTTAAGATTATTTAGACTGGACAAACAAAAATTTATCGTTTAGTCCTTAAACTGATCGCGATCAAATAATTCATTGTTACCTAGGATGACAACATTAATCAAGAGTAGGTCATTATGTGCCATAAGTATTGGTTGTCCTCTTAACCAAGAAGCATGGTGATGCTATTATGGCATGCAGATGAAATATATGGGTATATTTCACTAATCGTGATCCAACTGTGGAGCTCTCTTTTGCCAAGATTGCTTGCGAAGGATATGGGTATATGTGTTCCTTAGATTTAAGATCATCATGGTGACTTACAAGCAACTCACTATACTTAGGTACCAAACTATCTGAATTTTTAATTTAGTGACGGAAGGCTACTGGGTGCAGTCAAGTACTTAGCTTGTCGGTGTGTGAGTCAAGATGGGATTGATCCCTCCAAGTATTGGAGTAAGTGCATCACTGTATTTTAATTTAGCAAATCCTCAGTCGAGGTAGTCCATATGATGGATGCTAAATTTTAAAATATAATATGGATAAATTTTTAGGATTGGTAGTTAATCCTAGATCATCCGATAAGCATCATGGTCAAAGAAATGAATTATACGGTAACCATATGCCATAGGTTCGTCATTATTGCATTATGAGTTTTTGACCTATCTAGACGTCGGTACCATTGCTAGATAGTCACATTGATTGGTACAGAAAATTAGTTCCTATGCTACCGACTTAGGATTCAAATCTATGGGATCACACACAATAGAAGTTTCTACCTGATCTGATGGCTGATCAAAAATTTTATTGAATTAAAACTCGATTATTTATTAAAAGATTAATTTATAATTAGATTACTGATTAGCTTAATTTGATTGAGCGATGAGAAATTGATCACATCAAATTAAATTTGATTCAATTTAGTTGACCTGATCAGATCATGTGATGATCTAATCGTTTAGGAAGATGGATCCTGATTTGATCAGAGGTTTGATCTAATTAATTTTTAATTTGATTAGAAATTACTTGATTTAGGTTAAGCCTAATTTGATTAGGTTTGACCTAATCTAATTGAATCTAGAGTTATTGGTTTAGTTAAAACCAATTTGAACCAATTCAAAGAAAATTTGAATTTAAAACATCTATCTCCCTGTGCCATTGATCTTTGACCCATTCTCCTTCTCAATGCATATTGGGAATGTGTGTGGAAATTCTCATGCCAAGAAGCCTTCTACGCACCTTCTCTTATCTCCTTTTGACTTGGTCCAAGGGTTAGATCAATTCAAAGTAAGTTGAATTTTAAATTCAACTTGACTTGTTAGTGTTTGAAACCACATCTGCCTCTCATCCTTATCTAGTCTTCATGCCTTCTCATTTGCTTGATCTCCATTTTATTTGTGTGCACGTAGAAGGAGAGTCCTACTACGTGTTAAACATTGGAATGGATGATAGAATGAGATAAGGAATCCTCTTAAATTTTGAATTCAAGAGAATTGGTTGAAACAAGTTCAACCAAACTTATCCTTATCCTCCCATGCATTGATGCTTATTAAAATAGGATTTTTCTAGGCATGCGAAGAGGGAGATGCCAAAGGAATGCAAGGTTTTGTGTGAGGAATAGAGAGGTTTCGTGAAGGATTCTGTGAGACAAAAAAGGTGCGCATCTCTTTTGGCGTAAGGATTTTCATAGAGAAAAAGGAATCAAGATCCTCATGGATGTGTGCTGAAATCTTAGAGTTGGGACTCTAGATTTTGGGTGGAGAGTTTGAGTACCAGATCTCCACTGATTTTTATCACCATCTTATCTTCCTTCATTGCATTTTTTGATCTTCTAGAGCGTCCAGAAGATTGAGAGTAAATCATCGATTGGATCGATGAAGATCAACCATTGAAGGCCCCAGCGAGGAGCTAGCACTTTGAAAGAGCTTATCAAGATCAGGAGCTCCGTGTGGACTCACCATAGAGGTCGGACACATATGTGGCTATAGCGCGATAGAAGAGCATCTTCTGATGGATCTAGATTGCGGTGATCATCTACCCGCGCATAGGTACAATGTTCTGAACATAGATCGATTAGCAAATAGGATTTGTCGATCAAATGCATTTTATTTTTTTGATTCATATAAGTATGTCAAAGATCCTGAGTAGGATTTTATGATTAGATTATAGTATGCATAGAATTAATTTTAGATTAATTCTGCTTTTGATGTTCTTAATTTTTGAAAAAGTTTCAAAAGGCATGCCCTAAATCCTACTAGTTTTTCTTCAAATGGTATCAGAGCAGGGGTTACTTGACATGCTTAATATGTAAATTAAAAATATTTAATATATAACACCATGATCGTATGGACGTAGATTGTCCTGCTGTAAGATTTACTCCTTACATTGGAGAGGTTGTCCTAGTACGTTGCGATCTATATCTTTGATCATAAAGATTTTAGATGTGATCTAATGAATTTTTATGATATGTTTTGAATTGGTTTTAATCTAAATTTTATCATAAATTTATATTTAGATTAGATCTAAATATTTCATGATTTTTATATAATATACATAGTTTTAGATTAAATCTAAATAGAATCTTGTGAAGATTCTATTCACTAATCGAGTCAGCTGTCTCAAAAATCGAGCTAGCTCGACCAGCGTGCTAGCCTAAAATGGCTCTATAGCCTTCTATTCGGGCTGGCTCGATTAGGACCCGAGCCGACTTGGCTTCTGTTCAGGTCGGCTCAGATGGGATCCAAGCCAGCTCGATGGAATGAAAGCTTGCAGGCTTTTGCTCGAGCCAGCTATCTCAGATGATGGGCTAACTCAAAGTCTGCTCGGGCCAACTCGGATAGTATCCTAGCCAGCTCGACTAAGAAGTTGGCTGAAGCTATTCAATGACTTTTTTTTTAAGTGTTCTAACCTACAACTAGTACTTGTTTGTGAAATAAGCCGATCCATTTTTTGAAATGAGTCGATCTATTTGGTGAAATAGTGCTACGTTGTAAAGAATCTTTCAAGACTAAAAATTATTTTTAAAATTTTGAACCCCAATCTATCAATCCAAAACTTAATTAAAAGAATTAAGTGTTATCTAGTAGGTTCTAGAATTATGAATTAAAGATAGTAAGACAAATTCATAATTCTATGGGTTAAAGGGTTAGATGAATTAGGTCCATTAATTGGGTTAGACCTAAGGTTAGTTAAAGAATGGATTAATCTATAGTAGTTGATCAAATCTAACCAAGTGTTAACTTAGATTAGATCAAGGATACTCTAGACTCAACTTCAATAGTTGTAGTTGAATGAGTCCATGTCTTTAACGAGACCTCGATAGACTTAATGCATGGCTAAGCGGTCTAGCACAAAATTATTAGGTTGATCTAATTAAATCTAATTAATCAATTGGTGCCTAAGATAAGTATGGTAGTTTAGATAAGTGGTTTTTAACTGGGAGTTACTCGCACTAATTCGATCTTTAACGAGTTAATGGCATATCCTTTTCACTGTTCTCACTTACTTGGCTGACATGGTCGATTAGAATTTAATTAGATCACTTAGTGATTCAAGCTGATCCATGTCACTAGGAATCAGTTAGATTGATTTCAATTTAGTAAAATTGAATTAGATGCTTATGGACCAAAATTGATTCTAGTCCTCATCAATTGACTGAGTGAAGTCAGTAGGAGGATTTGACTTAGTGAACTCAGTGGGTGAAATAAGATCTATGTCCTTTCTATCTCAAATTATAAGTAAATTAAATTTTCTAAATTATTAAGTCCTTCAAATGACTAAGTTATGGAGATAACCGAGTCATAGCCTCCCATTAAGATGAATAGTAATGAGGCCAATTTTTTGAATGGACATTGGAGGTGCCTTACACTTGGTATTTATTTGGATGTTGGAATTATTATCCATCATATGATGATTAGATCGCACTCTCTTAATGGTGATCAGATTAGCCAAAACTTTTCTCAGGACTGATTATCATTGATTTGATGCACTGAAGTCGATCATGTTAATGGTTGGACCTAACCAGACCATTTCAGTAGAGGCGAAAGCCTATTAATTTGGCTCCTGGGATAAAATCTAATTACTAAAAATTATTTAAAGAAATAATTGATTGTGATCCTACCTATAGATGCATGCAGGTTAGCCAAAGCTTTCCTCGAGCCCATTTGTAGTCTATGTGGATTTCAGTACCCACTAAGAAGTTATTACAATTCCTCAAATTGAAGGTAGAGGCCATCAGTTCATTTAAAAATAATGGAAGAACCTTTAGACTAAAGTCCAAGTCTTTATGTTTAATTAATTCAAGTACTAATAAGGTTTCATATTTTTCTTTCAGATAAAAAAAATAGCTAGTGTAAGTCCACTCCGTTCACTATCGGACAGTGACAAGCATTTAGGACCTAAGAACGAGGAGTTTAGTATTAACCCTAATCAGATGGACCTGAAGAGAAATTATCCTCTTGATTCAAATAAGCTTAACAGGAGAAATCAGCAAGTGATTGCTGATCAAGACTATTATATGATAACACCTTATAATTTCTCCGTATGTGATACATCTACCTAGGTATTAGATACCAAGAGTCTGATTCATATATGCAATTCATTGCATGGATTTTAAATTGATAGAAAGTTTGAGAATGGTGATAAATTTCTTAATGTTAGAGATGAAAGTAAAGTTTCAGTCCTAGCATTAAAAGCTCTTAAGCTATTTTTTAAAAATAATAATATTATTTTAAGTGTTTGTTACTATTATCCATTTTTTATGATGAACATAATATTTGTTAGGCTTTTGGCCTAGAATGGTTATTGTTTGTTAATAAAAAAAAATTATTATAATATCATTATAAAAGATGTTACAATAATACAAGGATAATTAAAAAATAGAATTTATATTTTATCACAGTCTATTAGTATAATATACACGACTAATAAACGTCTAAAACTAGATAATACAATCGATGCTTATCTTTGGCACTATCAGCTAGGTCATATAAATAAGAATAGAATCAATAGGGTAGTCAAGGAGCATATTTTTGATATCGATGATTATAAATTATTGAATACCTATGAGTCCTGTCTTCTTGATAAGATGACCAAATCATCTTTTACTGAAAAGGGTGAATGGGCCACTGATCTTCTCGATCTAGTACATACTGATGTATGTGGACCTATGAGTATATGTGCTAGAGCTAGATTCTACTACTTTATTACATTTACTGACGACCTATCTAGGTATGGATACGTCTATCTTATGAAGAGTAAATTCAATTCATTTGAAATGTTCAAATAATATCAAAATGAGGTAGAAAAATAACTTAAGAAGAGTATTAAAACTCTTCGGTCTGATCGAAGAGGTGAATATCTTTCCAATAAATTTTTAACATATCTAAAAGAGAATGAGATTCTCTCATAATGGACCCCTCCTGGAACACCATAGTATAATGGTGTATCTGAAAGGAGGAATCAGACCATGTTGGACATGGTTCGATCCATGATGGGGTTTGTGAGTCTACTAATTTCATTTTGGGGGTATGCACTTAAGACTGCTTATTTTGTTTTGAACAAGATTCTGAGCAAGTTTATTGTAAAGACTCCATATGAGATATATACTGATCGTAAGCTGACACTCACTCACCTTAGGGTTTAGGGATGTCCAGCTTATGTAAAATAGTTATAGCCAAAAAAGCTTGAACCTAGATTCGAAAAGTATTTGTTTATAGGGTACTCCAAGAAAATTAGGAGTTATTACTTCTACCATACTGAAGAGTAAAAGATGTTCGTCAGCAATAGGACAGTCTTTTTGGAAAAAAAATTTCTTATGAAAGGAATAGCTGCCTCTAATGTTGAGCTTGGTGAAGTTTGATAGGTGGAAGAACCGACACATTCTAGTGACCTGCAAAACTAGATTTGATAGGATCAATCCTAGAGCCCATTGTAGAGGCATCCTTGAGGAGATTCAGTAGAGTATCGCATCAACCGGATAGATACTATGATTTCTTAATCCAAGATGGTGATCCTATTGAATTCGATGAGAACGATAAGGATTCAATCACTAACATGGATGCCATGCAGAAGTCTGACTCTGATAAGTGGCTATAAGCCATGAAGTCCTAAATGGAGTTCATGAAGGTCAACGGTATATGGACACTGATTGATCCACCTAAAGGGGTAAAACCTATTAGATGTAAATAAATTTTCAAAAGAAAATGGGATGCAAATGAGAAGGTGGAGATCTATAAAATCTATTTGATTATCAAGGAATATCGTCAGCATTATGGTATTGACTATGATGAGACATTTTTTTTGATGATAATGCGCAAGTCCATTCGGATCATGCTTGTGATAGCGGCACACCAAAACTATGAGATCTGATAAATAGAAGATGAGTCCAAGGTGTGCAGGCTTTAAAGATCTATCTATGGATTGAAGCAAGCATCTCAGAGTTGGAACATGTATTTTGATAAGGTAATCAGAATGTATGGCTTCGTTAAGAAAGAAAATAAATTTTGTATATATAAATGGGCTAATGGTTCTATAGTTGTATTTTCTGTACTGTATGTGGATGATATTCTCTTGATCAGGAATGATATCCCTGTATTATAGAAAATAAAAGTTTGGCTATCATCATAATTCTTCATGAAGAACTTGGATGAAGCTTCCTACATCCTATGGATGAAGATCTATAGGCACTACTACAAAAAAAGGCTACGGTAGTGATTTGTAACCGCTGTCATAATCCAAAAAATTACTGCCATAGGCTATGACAGTGATTTTCTAACCACTACTACTACGATCGTCATCGTAGCTCTATGACAACGATTGTTAGAATCGCTGTCATAGATTGCCTATTGCAGCGGTTTATAAACGGCTGTAATTGATCGACCTATCGCAATGGTTATGTAACCGCTGCCATAGGATATCTATAGCAGCTGTTGCATAACCGCTGTCATAGGTAATCTATAGCAGCGATTTTTTAACCACTGTCATAGGTCTAATGTAGCGGTTGGCATCAGATCTATGACAGTGGTTGGCATAAATATGGCAGTGGTTATAAAACAACTACCATAGATCTTAAATAATTAAAAAACTAAAATTTTTATTTTTTTATATATTTTATCTGATAAATATAGATATATAATATAAGAAAATATAATAAATATAAAAATTATTTTGAAATGCTAAAATTTTATTATTGAATAAAATTTATTATAATATTTTTCAAAAAAAATAAAATACATCAAAAGTCTTCTAAATCTACATCGTCGTCGTCGTCGTCGTCACCGAAAGCTGGAGCTAGAGCTGAAGCTGGAATGCGGGCCAACATATCCTCGAAGCTCGTGACTTCAAAATGCATACTGAGCGTCGATATCATGTCTCTCACGATGTCCTCTAGATGAGATGCGTGCTCCTCAACCCGATCTGCCTGTGTCGCAGCATGATCTGCCCGTGTCAACGCCTCCTCAAGCTCCTTTCAACTGACGACATCGAAAGTCTATGAGAAGATTCTCGCCTAGAACCAGTAGTTCATCGGTGTGTGTCCGGGCCTGCATCGGATCCTTCCAAAGTGCTCAGGCCCCAAGACCTGAGACAGATGGTCATGGGGCCCAGAGGTATCCAAATCCTCGCTCGTGAGTGCATTTAACTGATCCTATAATTATAAATTGAAATAAAATTTTATAAGAAATACTATAATACTAATCATATATACTAATATATTTAATACTTATAAAAATATGCTCGATCGTGGTGTTCATCGACCTTTCCATCATGTCCGTGCGATTGGATCGGAAGATCTCGCTACAGCTGGGTATCACTCCATCTCTCATCAACTATAACAAAGAATAAATTTATCAAAAAATGATAAAAAATATGAATTTAATTTATCTAGTAAGATTTAGATTTAATTACTTCTCTATGCACACGACTGGCCATAGACTGACAGCCTAGAGTATGCGTATACTCCTGGGCTGCATGGTTCTCTTGGTTCTGATGGAAGGTAGCCTAATAAGTATTCAAATAAATAATAAATATTTAAAAAATATTTAAATAAAATTTTAAGCATATTGAAAAATTTAAAAGTTAGAAATTTTACCTCGAACTCTTGGCTCCTCTAGTGTCTAAGCATCCTCTCCCACTGACTCAGAGGATAGTCCTGTATCCAAGGAACAAGCTCCTCTAGAGTGTCTCATCGATGCTTGAGCCATCCTTTATAGAGCTTGACCTTGTAACCCCGGTACAACTCTCCGATCTTTTTTAGTCGGGCATCTCGAGCCCTCTCGTGATTAGAAAAGTCGTACCTCCTCTGCATAAATTTAATAAAAATTAGTTATAAAATTATTTTAATCAAACATATATAGTGTAAACATATAAAATATATAAATATAACTAAGATGTGCGTACTTATCCATATCTCCTCCCATACCCGGTCCCTGATGGCAGCATCCATCAAATGCTAGTCTTTGGGCTCTACGGGAATGATGTCTGACCGCCTCACAAGCACTCCAAAAAAGGAATGCATCTTCCATGCAGTCTTTCCTACCAACATCCCCTCCACATCATACTACACCATCACCTAATGCTGACGGTTCCACACGTGTGCCATACAAGTGGGACCGTAAAATATCCGGATGGATGATGTACCTACAATGCAAATATATTATACAAATATATAAGTGTACAAATACTTTATAAAAAATAAAGTTGTGCTAATATAATAAAAACATACACTCAAATGCCTACGATGGTAGAGGCTCAGCTACCGATGGACTAGGTGCCACCGATGGAGTAGATACCATCGATGGAGTAGATACCGACGGTGAAGGTCTCTGAGCAGCTGATGCCGAGGTGGACGGAGTATGCTCCGACTGCTCGTCGGATGCGAAATTTTGCGTAACCCACCAAGAGGCAAGGGTGAAAGCTAGATGGCATTTTGGTGCCATCATGACCTACAACGTTAATGAATATTAATCAATATAACATCGTGACATATCAAATTCTATTCACTTGGAAGCCAAGCCAACTCCATGCCTGAGATAGTCGGCTCCATGCTTGAGACATCCGGCTAGGGTTCTCCCTTAATCGGCTCGATCACGGTCTGAGCCGGCTCAGCTGCATATCCAAGCCGGCTCGACTATGAGTCATCCCCTCGATCACTCCCTCTCTCGATATCTCTCATTAACGATGGCAACGAGACCGAACCCCTCCCTCCCAGCTTTTTCCTCTCTCGATCTTCCTCTCTCCCTCTCTCGATCTCCCTCGCCAGCGAGGTCGGACCCCATCCCTCCCAGTGATGCTGGCGAGGTCGAACCCCCTCCCTCCCTCTCTCGCTCTCTCGATCTCCCACTCTCCCTCTCTCGATCTCCCTCATCGGCAAGGTCGGACCTCCCTCCCTCCTAATGATGGCAACGAGATTGGACCCCCTCCCTCCCAATGATGGCGACGAGGCCGAATTCTTTCCTTTCTCTCTCAAGTACAGACCCATCGGGTATTCGAGTTTGGATCCAGTATCAGTAATTAAAATTAGGTCCAGATCTGCATATCTAGGTTTTGATCTAAATCCAACCGATTGATAGATCTAGTCCACAGCCATCGACATGGCATGGCCCAAGGCTACCGCCACGACACGGTCCAAGGCTACCACCATGGCACGACCCAAAAATTATGGCCTACAGATAATTATAATATTTATAATAAATATTTATAATATTTATTATAAATATTTTATAAATTATTATAAATATATATGATTAATAATAATATTATAAAATTAAAAAAAATTATATCTGCAGCTATAGAAAGTGGGTCATACTGAAAGCTCCAAAGGTCATCGGCGAGGACGCTAGAGGAGGATGACGATACTAGAGATAACCTGCGAAACAAAAATAAGATAGTGAGATAGAGAAGAGAGAAAAAGAGGAAAGAGAGAGAGAGAGAGAGAGCAAGGGTGGTCGGGGATAGGGGCCAGGGGGAGGGAGCACAGTGACGAGGAGGTCGAAGGAGGCTTCGCACTCGATCGGAAGAGGATCAAAATGGTGATGGTGGTGGGGTTTCATGGGGGCTAAAGGAGGGTCAGATGGAGGTTCGCTGGGGACCGAGGGAGGGTCGGATGGAGGGATGGGGGGGTGGGGTTCCACGGAGGGCCGAGCGAGGGTGCAGGGGGCTTCCCGGGAGGGGGGTTTCAATGGGGGGCCGAGGGAGGGTTTGGAAGGAGGAGTGGGGGGGGCTGGGTGGGGGTGGCGAGGAGGGACCGTCGAGGATGGGGGGTCAGAGAAGGAGGGTCGGATGGAGGGGTGGGGGGGCCGGGTGGGGGGTGATTGGGAGGGGCGGTCGGGGATGGGGGGCCAGAGAGGGAGGGGGAAGGAGGGTCGACGCTGGCCCAGGAGGAGGCGGGGCGACGCCAGCCGGAGGGGAGGAGGGTCGACGTCGGTCGGGGGGGAGGGGCGACGAGGGGCGATACCAGTCGAGGGGAGGTGGGACGATGTCGGTCGAGGGAGAGGAGCCTCACCGACGATGAAGAGGAGGGGGAGAGAGAGAGATCGAGCGTGCACGGAAGGAAAGAAAAAATTTAAAAATTTTTAACCTAACCTATGATAGTGGTTATCAAATCGCTGCCATAGATTTACGTCAATGATTATCCAAAATTGCTGTCATAGATCTACGGCAGCGGTTCTATTACCGCTACTGTAGATCTATAGCAGTGGTTTTTGATACCCACTGTCATAGGTGAAAAATAATTTTTTTTCTTATTTTTCTCTAAATATTGTATAATTTTAAAATTTAATATCCATCTTTATCATTAATTATCTAAATAATTATCATTAGAGTGTCATCGCAAAAGGTTACCTCAATCCGATGGCCCTAGCTTCATCGATTATAAAAGATTGATTTCGACGATCATGAATGATGATGCGATGATCTGATAGATGAAAATCTTTGATGGATCCAAAAATCTACAACGATGATCTTGATGATGTTTGTAGCATACTATCAAAGTTTCACTTCAATCGGATATCGTTGTCATGGTCAATTTAGTATGAAATGATTTCGGCCGTTAAATTAAAAACAAACGATCAAAAGATTAAACAGCATCTGATTATAAGATAATTTTTTAGTTAAATAATCTTTATTATAATTTTAAATATTTTATATAGTGATGATAGAAGAATTTAAATTATTTTCGTATAAACTATTCATGTTAAGCAGATATTGCAAAAGCAAGAGCATAATAATCAGTGAAGTTTCAGAATAGTTATCGGGAGACATATAGTTTTAGATCGTTCTTCATCTCACGAGTTGAATTTTATAATCACCACCATAAAAAATAATTAAAGTAGCAGTCAAGATCATTTATAAAAAAAATTATCTCATAATCAGACACCATTTGGTCCTTTGATCAATCGTTTATTATTTAACGGCCAAAACTAATCTATACTAAATTGACCAAGATAACGATATCCGATTGAAGTAAAACTTTGATAGTATGCTACAAATATCACCAAGATCATCGTTGTAGATTTTTAGATCCATCGAAGATCTTCATCTATTAGATCATCGCATCGTCATTCGTAGTCATCGAAATCAAATTTTTTTGATCGACGAAGCTAGGGCCATCGGATCGAGATGATCTTTTATGATGATACTCTATTGATAATTATTTAAATAATGAATGATGAAGATAGATATTAAATTTTAAAATTATATAATATTTAAAGAAAAAATATATATATATATATATGGTAGCGATTACAATTAATCATTGCTATAAATCAGATTATAGCAGTGGTTACTACTAATCACTGCTATAGGTCCGTCTTATGGCAACGGTTATAATTAATTGCTGCTATAGCTCGACCTATGACAGCAGTTTTTTATAACCGCTGCCATAGGTCTGACCTACGACAGCGATTTCGCTGCTATATGTCGGACCTATAGTAGCAGTTATAAAAATCGCTGCCATAAGTCCGACCTATATCTATGGCAGCGGTTAATGAAAATCGTTGCCGTAGGATCTATGGCAGTGGTTTCAAAAATCGCTGTCATAGTAAGCACTATCATAGGCCATTTTTATAGTAGTGAGTGATAGATCTAAAAGATTGCTTAGATTATTCCAGTTCATGTACATTGATACCGTGCTTAAGAGGTTCGGCATAGAGAATTTCAAGAAGGGCTATCTTCCTATAGGCTATAAAATTTTTCTCTCAAAGAGAAATTGTTCGACAACTCCTTAAGAGAGAGAGCGTATGAGTAAAATATCATATGCTTCGATAGTGGGTTCTATTACGTACGTCATGACATGTACGAGACCAGACATGGCATACTCACTAGAAGTTGTGAGTAGATACCAATCTGATCTGGATGAGAATCACTAGAAGGTTGTAAAAATAATTCTGAAGTATTTGAAAAATACCAAGGACCAGTGGCTCATCTATGGAGATATTAACTTAAAACTTATGGGATACACTAATTCTAATTTTCAGTCAGATCATGATGATGGTAAGAGTGTGTTAGATTATGTATTTACCCTGAATGAAGGAGCGATCTGCTGGAAAAGTTTCAAGCAGCATATTGTGGTCGATTCTATATGCGAGGTGGAGTATATCGCAGCATCTGATGCTGTGAAGAAAGCTGTGTGGCTACAAAAGTTCATCAGTAAGCTGAAAATGGCACCCTCCTTGGATGGTTCGGTTCTGCTATACTGTGACAGCATTGGAGCTATAGCCCAAGCAAAGAAACTGAAGGCACATCAGTGCACCAAACATATTCTGCATCGCTATCACCTTGTATAAGAGATCGTGGAGCGAGGTGATGTCGACCTTTAGAAGATCGATGGAAAGAAGAACATGGCCAACCCATTTACTAAAGCTCTTGAAATCAAAAAGTTCGATAATCACAAATGGAAAATGGATATTCGATACTGTTTTGAGTGGCTTTAGTCTAAGTGGGAGTTGTTGAAAAATGTATGCTAAAGACAATCATCTAGGTTGTAGATGGTTGAGCTAAATGTAACGTATACTTGAATTTTAATTGAATAAAATTATTATTTCAGTAATTTCATCACTTTATGCATCTTCCTATGAAGAACTCTCTATGATGAAGTTCTTAGGATTATTTAGACTCGATAAAGAAGATTGTATCATTTAATCCTTAAACTGATCGCGATCAAATGATTCATTGTTACCAAGGACGATAATGTTAATCAAAAGTAGGTCATTATATGCCATAAGTATTGGTTGTCCTTTCAATCAAAAAGCATGGTGATGCTATTATGGCATACAGGTAAAATATAGGGATATATTTCACTGATCGTGATCCAACTGCGAAGCTCTTTTCTGCCAAAATTGCTCACGAAGGATATGGGTATATGTGTTTCTTAGACCTGAGATCACCATAGTGACTTTCAAGCAACTCACTGTACTTAGCTATCAGACTATCTGAATTTCTAATTCAATGACAGAAGGCAATTTGGTGCAGTCAAATACTTAGCTTATTGGTACATAAGTCAAGATCTGATTGACCCCTCCAAGTATTGGAGCAAGTGCATTACTGTATTTTAATTTAGCAAATCCTCGACCAGGGTAGTCCATATGATGGATGCTAAATTTTGAAATATAATATGGATAAATTTTTAGGATTGGCAGTTAATCCTAGATCATCTGATGAACATCATGGTCAAAGAGATGAATTATATAGTAACCAAATGCCATAGGTTCGTCTTTATTGCATTGTGACTTTTTGACCTATCCAGAAGTCGGATACCATTGCTAGATGGTCACATCAATTGATATAAAAAATTAGTTCCTATGCTATCAGCTTAGAATTCAAACCTATGGGGTCACACATAATAGAAGTTTCTACCTAATCTGATGATTGATCGAGAGTCCCACTGGATTGGAACTCAGTTATTTATTAAAGGATTAATTTATACTTAGATTGTTGATTAGCTCAATTTGATTGAGCGATGAGAAATTGATCAAGTCAAATTGAATTTGATTTAATTTAGTTGACATGATTAGATCATGTGATGATCTAAACGCTTAGGGAGATGAATCTTGATTTGATCAGAGATTTGATCTAATTAATTTCTAATTTGATTAGAAATTAATTGATTTAGATTAAGTCTAATTTGATTAGATTTGATCTAATCTAATTGGATCTAGAGTTATTGGTTTAGTTGAAACTAATTTGAACCAATTCAAAGTAAGTTTGAATTTAAAACATCTATCTTCCTGCGCCATTGACCTTTGACCCATTCTCCTTCTCAACGCATATTGGGAATGTGCATGGGAATTCTCAAGCCAAGAAGCCTTCTGTGCACCTTTTCTTATCTCCTTTTGACTTGGTCCAAGGGTTGGATCAATTCAAAGCAAGTTGAATTTTGAATTTAACTTGACTTGTTAGTGTTTGAAACCACATCTCCCTCTCATCCTTATCTAGTCTTCATGCCTTCTCATTTATTTGATCGCCATTTTATTTATGCGCACGCAGAAGGAGAGTCCTTCTACGTGTTAAATATTGGGATGGGTGATAGAATGAGATAATGAATCCTTTTAAATTTTGAATTCAAGAGAATTGGTTGATACAAGTTCAACCAAACTTTTCTTTATCCTCCCATGCATTGATGCCTATTAAAATAGGATTTTTCTAGGTGTGCGAAGAGGGAGATGCCAAAGGAATGCAAGGTTTTGCGTGAGGAATAGAGAGGTTTCATGAAAGATTCTGTGAGACAGAAAATCAGAGTAAGGTGTGCATCTCTTTTAGCGTAAGGTTTTTCATAGAGAAAAAGGAATCAAGATCCTCATGGATGTGTACTGAAATCTTAGAGTTGGGACTCTAAGTTTTGGATGGAGAGTTTGAGTGCCAGATCTTCACCGATTTTCACCACCATCTCATCTTCCTTCATTGCATTTTTTGATCTTCTAGAGCATCCAGAAGATTGAGAGCAAATCATTAATTGAAATGATGAAGATCAACCATTAAAGGCTCCGACGAGGAGCTAGCACTCCAAAAGAGTTGATTAGGATCAAGAGCTCTGTATGGACTCACCATAAAGGCCAGACAGATGTGCGACTATAGCATGATGGGAAAGCATCTTCTGATGGATTCAAATTATGGTAATCATCTACCTATGCATAGGTACTATGTTCTGAACATAGATCGATCAGCAATATTGTGATGAATTATTTATTTTTGTTATTCAGAACAAAAATTTAGTTAAAAATTGTATTTGAAAAAAAAGAAGATCCTGATTTGGTATCCCAGATGATCAAGAGATATATTTCAAAAATTTTTCTCTTGATCTCAATCAGATCTTGATATATGTTTCAGATCTGATTCTTATTATTTTTAATAAAAATAAAATAAGATAAATTAAATCAAATTTAATTTACCTGATTGGGTAATCCTATTACCCTGTTGATGATCCTGATTAAGCAGCGGAAGGTTCTGGATCTAGCCACGCAAGCGCCTGGCCTCTACCGGTATCCACTCGGGTTGGATCTGGAGATCCTCTTCTTCTCTATCACATCTCCAAAAATCAGATCTGGATCTGATCTGGAGGATCTTCAAAACTCCTTTTGAAGATCAGCAGTCGTCCTTTGCAGCAGCGCAGCCTTCTTAGCTTTTGATCGCCTTTCTTGATCTGGATCGCACCAACCTAAGTCCAAAACTCCTTTTGGACGTGGAGAGGAGAGGGAGAAGATGGACTTGGCATGGAGGAAGGAGGGGAGAGGCAGCCTTGGGGCATGGGAAATTTTTTCAATTGCTTTTTGAGTTGGGCGCAGGGTCTTATTTATAGACTAGCTGTGATCCAACTCCTCTTCTTCCCAACCAATCACAACCCTTTGTGAAATCAGATCTAAATCTGATTGGTGGGAATAGAGTCCCCTGGATTCCTCCTTAGAGGGTGCCTAAGACCAGTCAAAGTTGGTTCTTAGGAAGAACTCTAATTGGAATCCAAAAAGGAGATGGAGTCCTTGTCCAACAAGGGACTCCTAGGCGCCTCCAACTTGGGCACACGCCAAGGGTGGCGTGCGCCCTTCCTCCTTGCCAGGTTCTGGCAGGGGGACAGGCCCCCACCAGCTCTCCAATAGGTGTGCATGACATGTGGTCAAAAGTCAAAGTGTCAATGGTCAACATTTGACCAGTCAAAGGTAGACTTTTGACCAAAGTCAAAGAACAAGAAATGGCAGGTGACCAAAAATGGCAGGTAATGTCTTACAAAATAAGACAACCTTTTCTGACTTGGACAACCTCCAGTCAGACCATATGAAGGCCTCTGATTGAGCACAAACTCCTTTGGCTCAGTCAGGACAACTTATTTATGATAGTAAAAGAAGAACGTTAGGTTCAATCGAGTGCTAGCACGATTTCCTTGAACCTAATTGAATCTCATTCAGATCAATTGAACTAGATCAGTTCAATTGATGATCACCAGATTCAAACCCTTGTTTGTGTGACCCAGTTAGGTTCAGTTCTGTATGGTAATGGGATATGTCATGATCTCTATCATCGACATCATCGAAACTCCTTTCGATGGATCAGAACTCTTCTGATTCGAACAGCTAGAATGATCGATCATCTAAATCATTCTAATTGCTCCCAAAATCCACCAGTGACACCTAGCAGTATATGGTGGCAACCCATCAGAGCTGAATGCGAACCTCTTGGTGCAGCTACCTGTGTGATTAAGTTCTTCTATCTTGAGCCCCGATCAGATTAGGGTTAAGGTGAACTCGTCAAACCCTAGTCTCTGTCATATGATGTAATCATTCGATTCGAGTCCAATGTGAAAATCTAAATAGAAACTCTTTCTATTATTTCACTCTGCCATGGCCATGGGCTTCTGGACTTGATTCTCATGATCATCATAGGGCTGCTCCTCTACCACCGAGGTAGATAGATTCCATCTTGATGCAATCCAGTTCCTACAATGAACATGCTATAGCCAACATACACCTCAGGGTTCCATATGGCTAGGAGACCGAGTAATGGTGTAGTCAAACTATAACACCCTCAAGGTGAACTGCCGATGCACCTCAGGTCAAAGAACCAGACACACTACTGCAGCATCGAGTCAGTCATTGACGAGAAGGTAGACTTCCTAATGACTACTCGAGGTGGTCACGCTCAGTGCCCTCGTTCTCTAACGAGTACCTGTACTCTCGCTCCGGTGTCTCCACACCGTAGACTCAAGACTCATCTACTAAAGAGAAGCGATTGTACACCAACCTTCCGGATCAATCACCATCCTCGTGATGATCCTATGGTCGGGAGCATTTTATGAGTTAATAATGATTATTCATGTCTTAAATTTTCAACTCTTGAAAATATGAATTATCATTACCATTAACTCAAAGGATGTATCACAGACACTAAATACACATATGTGATAGAAAATAACCCATTTTATTGATTTATAGTCAAAATTATAATTTTGCCCCTAGAAGTGTATTACAAGTGTCAGCCAATTCTGGCTTCTAGGGCACATATATCTAACAATCTCCCACTTGTCCTAAAGCCAATTGGCTACAAGTCTAAGTCCCATCTTCTCAAGGTGGGCTTCGATCTTCTGCTGGCCCAACGGCTTTGTAAGTGGGTCTGCCACATTATCTGCGGAGTTGACTCTCTTGACCTCGACGTAACCCTTCTCGAGGTAATCGCGGATGAGGTGGTATCGCCGCTCAATGTGCTTGGATTTCTGGTGAGACCTCGGCTCCTTAGCAAGGGCTATGGCGCCATTGTTGTCGCAGTATAGAGGAATGGCATCTGATGGCATTACTCCAATTTCTGCAGCAAACTTCTTGTACCAGAATGCTTCCTTCGCAGCCTCTGATGCAGCGATATATTCTGCTTCCATGGTGGAATCTGCTATCACGTTTGCTTGGAACTCTTCCAGCTGACAGCACCACCATTGCACACAAACAGACTCCAGATGTCGACTTTCGATCATCTATATCGGACATGAAATCCGAGTCTGTGTATCCCTGGACTTGGAGTTCTCCATTACCAAAGACCAACATCATATCCTTAGTTCTTCTCAAGTACTTAAGGATACATTTCACAGAAGTCCAGTGTTCTTCACCTGGATTTGACTGATATCTGCTTGTGACACTCACAGCATGGGCTATATCAGGTCGTGTACATAGCATGGCATACATGAGGCTCCCTATTGCAGAAGCATAAGGGATCTTGCTCATGCGTTCTATTTCCTCAGGTGTGCTAGGGCACATCTTCTTGGAAAGATGAATACCATGTCTGAAGGGTATTAATCCCCTCTTAGAGTTTTCCATACTAAACCTCTTTAGTACTTTCTCTATGTACATCTTCTGTGAAAGTCCTAGCATCCTATTCGGTCTATCCCTATAGACCTTAATTCCTAGAATAAAGGATGCTTCACCTAGGTCTTTCATGGAGAATTCCTTGGACAACCATATTTTGACTGTTGTCAACATGGGAATATCATTCCCAATAAGGAGGATGTCATCCACGTACAATACGAGGAAGACAACAGCGCTCCCACTGACCTTTTTGAAAACACATGGTTCCTCTTCATTTTTGATGAAACCAAACTTTTTGATCACATCATTGAAATGAGTGTTCCAGCTCCGAGATGCTTGCTTAAGTCCATATATGGACCTTTGCAGCTTGCAAACCTTGTGATCAGTATCACTGGATGTGAAACCTAGCGGCTGTTCCATATAGATATCTTCCTCAAGATATCCATTTAAGAATGCCGTTTTCACGTCCATTTGCCATATTTCATAATCGAAATAGGCTGCAACGGCAAGCAATGTGCGGATGGATTTTAGCATAGCCACTGGGGAAAAGGTATCCTGATAGTCAATGCCTTCGCGTTGACTATAACCTTTTGCCACTAGTCTAGCCTTGAATGTCTCCACATTCCCATCTGCACCAATCTTTCTCTTGAAGATCCATTTACACCCAATAGGTACTATACCTTCTGGTGGATCTACCAAGGTCCAGACTTGGTTTGAGTGCATCGAGTCAATTTCTGACTGCATTGCCTCTAGCCATTTCTCGGAGTCGATATCTGATATCGCCTCGTTGTAGGTTTTGGGATCATCACCATGAGCACCATTACCTACGAGGAACATTTTCTCTACTTCCTCTGAAATAATACCTAAGTATCTTTCAGGGGGATGGAAAACTCTTTCCGATCTACGAGGTGGAGGAGGTAGTGTTCTTATTGGCTCAACCTGATTTGGTTCCAATTGGTCCTTAGCTCGTTGTACTTGTGAGACTTTCTCATCAAGCTTAATCTGCTTTCCAATGCCGCTATCTTGAATAAACTATTTTTCAAGAAAGATGGCATGTCGACTCACAATCACATTGTGGTCTTCTGGAATGTAGAAATAGTATCCTAATGACTCTTTAGGATATCCTATGAATCGAGCTCTGAAAGGACCTAAACTCTAACTTGTCCGCTTGTTGTCTTTTGACATGAGCCGGACAACCCCAAATTCTGAGATGACTCAGACTTGGTTTCTTACCGTGCCATATCTCATACGGTGTGGTAGGAACGGTTTTAGAGGGAACCCTATTCAGTAGATAAATTGAAGTTAACAATGAAGTGTCCCCAAAGAAAATCAGGGAGGTCTGTGAAGCTCATCATGGATCGAACCATATCCAATAGAGTCCGATTTCTCCATTCTGAAACCCCGTTGAGTTGAGGTGTTCCTGGTGGAGTCCATTGAGAGACTATGCCATTTTTCCTTTGAGATAGTCTAGGAATTTTTCGGCTAAGGTATTCACCTCCTCGATCTGATCGAAGAACCTTAATGGGTTTTTCAGTTTATTTTTCTACTTCATGTCTGAATTCTTTGAACTTTTCAAAAGCTTCAGACTTGTGTCTCATAAGATACACATACCCATACCTAGACAGATCATCGGTAAAGGTAATGAAGTAGACAAAATTGCCTCTAACGCACAAAATGTATAAGTAGAAAACCATTTTTAAAATAAATTCATTTTGCCTGAGTGTATTAAGTATAGCATCTGCTTAGGTCATAATCTAATAGTGTAACATCTCTACATTCATTTCCAATCACTAATCCCCTTTTTAATATTATAATACAAACTCTTATGATCAAAATTACTCAAACTATCTTCCGAAACCTCTCTTTGAACTCCTTTCAAAGTCAACACAACTCCATATGCATCTCTTTTCAAATTTTCATAAAATTTTCTAACTAGTTTAGGATACATCGAAATGTTCATAGTGCAAAAATTTTTCCATCCCATTCTATTGATCTAGGTTTTAATAGAAAAATGATAACTCTCAAAGAACTCAAAATCAATTCTCTTTCCCATTGCAATAGCCCTAGTTACCATTCTACCTACAAGTGAAAGCTGTGGAGGGGGTGATTCCGGAATACCTTGATGTTGTTGAAGTTCTTCTTGAATGGATTCCTCGGAGGATTGAGAAATCTCGGTAGGTTTGGATGCCGTCTGTTCCATTTGGGCTTTCCTTCTCCTCTCCTGTTCTTCAGCTCCTTGCATTGAACAAATTTTTCGCACAGCACTCCTTTCCCAGACCATTTTGATTTGAATCCAATTTCTAATCAAAGGATATAGGAGATGAAGGGCTAGGGGGTAGCTAGGAACTATTTGAGAAGGATTGGGGAGACGAGGGCTCCTCTGCTCACCGAAATAAAGGAGTTCTAGGGCATTGCAAACAGTGATGGGTTCGTTTTAATGCCTGTGGCCCTGACCCTCGAGTTGGCTCATGGTTATGAACTAGTTTGCTCGAGTCGACTCGAGCAATAGTTCTAAAATTTTTAAAGTTTCAGTAAAAATTTTGGCATTCAAACAATGTCTAGTATTTTCCTAGATATTGATCATTGATAATATACACAAAATTTGATTCTTTTGGATTTAATTTGATTTACCTAGAATTATGGAAAATAAAATTTAATCAAATTGATAGCAAAGTCCTAAGTTTCTTCTAATTATGCTAAATCTTTCTTCACTAAGGGATTTTGTGAATGCGTCAGCTAATTGTTTATCAGTACAAATGAATTCAAGCATCACATCATTATTTTAGATATAGTCACTTATGAAAT